>PVJO010021000.1:0-30884 GCA_004026905.1 Hystrix cristata | reverse complement strand
GCTGTGGGGAAAAAGGAACACTCCTCCACTGTTGGTGGGAATGTAGACTGGTCCAGCCACTGTGGAAATCAATATGGAGATTCCTCAAAAAACTACAACTGGAGGTTCCATTTGACCCAGCTATTCCCCTACTGGGGATCTTCCCGGAAGAATTAAAATCGTCATACCACAAGGACATATGCACCACCATGTTCATAGCAACACAATTTGTAATAGCTAACTCTTGGAAACAACCTAAATGCCCAACAACTGATGAATGGCTAAAGAAGATGTGGTTTTTCTACACAATGGAGTACTACACCACCACAAAAAAGTACTTGAGTTCTTGATGATAGCCATTCTTTCTGGAGTAAGATGGAATCTTCATGTTGTTAGGTTAATTACTAAGTACTTAATTTTTCTCATCGCTATTGGAAATGCTATTGTTTTCCTAATTTTGTTTTCAGTAAGTTCATTATTAGTGTTCAAAATTATATTGTTTTTGTGCATTAATTTTGTACTGTGCTGCATTCCTGAATTTCATTATTAATCTAGGAGTTTTTTGGTAGAATTGTGAGATCTTTTATGTAAAGGATCGTGTCACCTGCAAATAATGATATTTTAGTACTTTTCTTTCCTATACATATTCCTTTTATTTATTTCTCTTGCTTAATCGCTCTGGCTAATGTTTAGAGGAGTATGTTGAATAGGAAGAGTGACAGTGGACATCCTTATCTTGTTCCTGATTTTAGTGGGAAAGTTTTCAGCCTTTCCATTTTTAATATGATATTGGCAGTAGGTTGGTCATGAAAGGCTTCTATCAGATTGAGATGTTTCTATCCCTAATTTCTTTAGCGTTTTTAACATAAATGGATGTTGAATTTTGTCAAAAGCATTTTCTATGTCTATTGAGATTGTCATGTGATTTTGTCCTTGTGTTTATTTATGTGATGGATTACATTTATTGATTTGAAGTCTTGAGCCATCCTTGCATCCCTGGAATGAAGGCCACCTGGCCACTGGGCATGCTATTTTTTAATGATTTGTTGCAGAGTGTTTGCCAATATCTTTTTGAGGATTTTTGCATCTATGCTCTTTAGAGAGATTGGCCATAGTTCTATTTTTTGGTTGAGTCTTCTTCGGGTTTTGAAATCAGGATAATGCTAGCTTCTAAAAAGGACTCTGGGAGTACTCTTTCCCTTACAATTTCTGTAAAGAGTTTTAAAAGTATTGGCATTCCATCTTCCTTAAAATCCTTACATTATTCAGTAGTGAATCTATCATGTCCTGTGCTTTTCTTTATTGGTAGGTTTTATATTACTGCTTCAATTTCATTGCCTGTTATTGGATTATTTTTAATTTTTCTTGGTTCAGTTTTAGTAAATCATACTTATCTAGGAATTTATCCATTTCTTCAGAGTTCCCCAGTTTATTGGTTTAAAGGTTTGTGAAGTAGTTATTAATAATTTTCTAGATTCTGGTGATTTCCATTGTCATTTCACAGCTTTTTGTTTCCAATTGCACTGATTTGTTGCTTTTCTTTACTTTTAATGTAAAATTGGCTAAGAGTTTCTCTATTTTGTTTATTCTTTCAGATAACCAGCTCTTTAATTCATTTATTCATTTCCCATTGTTTTATGTCTCCTTTTAACTGGTTTCTCATCTGATCTTTCCTTTTTTGTACTAGCTCTGAATTTGTATTTTTCTTGTTTTTCTAGGACCTTATGGTGCATCATTTGATTATTTGGGCTTGCTCTGTTTTTCTGAGGTGGGCATTCAAAGCTATAAACTTCCCTCTGAGGACTGTTTTCATTGTGTCTTATAAGTTTTGTTATATTTTACAGGCATTATCATTTAATTCTAGGAACTCTCCTATTTCTTCCTAAATTTCTTCCCTGACCCATTGATTATTCAAGAGTTTTTTAATTTTCATGTATTTGCAAAATTTCTGTGGTTTCTTTTGCCACTGATTTCTAGTTTCATTGCATGCGGACCTGATAATATACATGGTAAAATTTCAGTTCTTTTACACTTATTTAAGTATGCTTTATTGGGTAGTATGCGGTCTATTTTGGAGAAAGTTCCTGGTGCTACTGAGAAGAATATGTATTCTATCCTTCTTGTGTGGAACATTCTGTATATATCTGTTAAGTCTATAGTTTGTTTCAACTCTGATATTTCCTTGCTGATTTTCATCTAGTTGATCTATTTGGGATAATGAGGTATTGAGGTTCGCCATATAATCACATTGATTTTAATCTGATCTTTCATGTCTAGTAGTATTGGTTTTATGTTTTTGGGTGTGCCATTGTTTGGAGCATATATGTTTTTAATTGTTATCTTTTCTTGTTAAATAGCTTCCTTAACCAATACGTAATATCCTTTTGATCAGTTTTGGCTTGAAGTCCATCCATATTGTCTGAAAATAAGATAGCTATTTTTCCTGCTTAGTTTTTCCAACTGGATGGAAATTGTTTTATGATATTATGTCTGTGAATTTATTTTTGGGTTAAGTGTGTTTCTCATATGCCATATAACATTTGGTTTTGTTTCTTCATCCATTCTGCCAATTTGTGTCTTGATTGGTGAACTGAGACCATTTATATTGATAGTTGTAACTGATATGTATTGACTTATTTCTATTATTGCATTATTTCTTTTGCTGCTGATTCCATTTTTTCCATTGTACTTAATTGTTCACCCTAGCTGGTACATTCATCATTTTGGATTATTTGGCATTGTTAGCTTCATTGTCTCCAAGGACAGTGAGGATTTCTTTGCCTTTAAGGTTTGGGTTAAAAAAAAAATCATGTAATTCTAATGGTTTTTCATGTACAAGTGATTTCCTGCTTTTGTCTAACAGCTTTAAAGTTTTTGTTCTTATATTGAATTTCTGGTATTTTGACTATGGTTTCATGGAGTGGTTCTTTTGTAATCATGGATATTTGGGGTTCGGTATGCATCATTTATCCATATGCTAAATTCTTCTTCAATGTTTTGAAAGTTTTATGCTATTCCTTCTGTAAATAGGTTTTTTGTGCCATTTGCATATCTTTTGATTTTTCATTAATTCCAATTAATCTTCAATTAATTTTCTTGTAACATCTACTACCTGTTAAATCCACTTTTCATTTCTCTTATTGTTTTTTAAGTATCTCATTAATTGGTCACTGACAACAGCTTTGTCTTCTAGTTCTGACACTCTGTCTTCACACCAGTCACTTACGCTGCCCAAAGTTTTAGTAGACTTTTTAATCTCCTGAATTTCTATTTGGAACATTTTTATGGACTCTAATTCTTTTTTCTATGGTGGTATTTCATGTATCATACCATTTTGTTTGTTCTGCTAGATTTTTATTAGTGTCTTCTGCACACTCGCTGATCATTTTATTTGTTTGGCCTAATATCTTATTACTTATATATTCTGTAAGTGTCCCAAATTCCTTATTTATCTGTTTTATCTCCCCTGATATTCAAATAATTCAGGTCTGTCACTCGCTTTTCTTTCCTTTGATGCTGTATGTATCAGCTTTGGGGAGGTGGAAGTTTTTTGGAGGCATTTTGTTTTGCACGTGTTCTCATGTTTCTATTTTTTGTATGTTTTCTGTAGTCAACACATGTAGTCTACTCCTTTTCTAAGAGCCATCCATGCATTAGCATAGTTAATAATTAGTATAATGTCCCCTGTTGTACAAATAGAAAAACAGATTAAGTGAGAGTCCAAGATGATAAGTTTATTTGTATTGCTTCCAATTCTATTGTTACATACATTTAATATTAATGAACACCACCATGCATGGATTAGTGTTCTTACATTGGTTTTCTCCTTGCCCTGATTGTGTCAAGCATTTTTATTCATTTTTTTCTGTCTATATTTTGCAAGTCTTAACAAATTTGAAATGTGCACACACCTACACCCCCCCACACACACATTCATTTATTCATTTAAAAGTGCACTTCTAAGGTGGATTTTGAAATACAGACAGTTTACCTTGCTGTCCTCACTCCACACACTGCTGATTCTATAGTCACCCTCAACCCTTCAGCAGCTATGACTTGTTCTTACCACATTCTTTCTTCTCTTCATTTTAATTCTTCAAGGCTCATTTTCTCCATGAAGTCTATTCCAAAGATCCAACCCCCATATTCTCTCTTCTGGAATCCCACACTTACCATTACTGCACAGTCATGGCAAGGACCGTGACATGATTTTCTAAATCATGTGTGGTACTTAACATTTGCAGGACTTACCCATGAATACTTTTGAGTGCTTGATCAATACACATACTTTTCCTTTTATTTTCTCCAGATTTTTATTTTATTGAACTATATCCTTATATACCAGATAGGCTTTTATGCCACAATAAGGAGTAGTAGAAGAACATGTTCTAGTTCTGTGGGCAACAGAGAGAGCACGCCCTTTATTCTTTTCACAAAGATGCCAAGTTAGCATAATTATTGCTTAAAAGATATTAGGCTAAAGTATGTCCCAAATGGATAAAATATTTCACTAATGCTGTGTAGATTATTTCTCCCACAAATAAAGCAGACTCTGTCCAAGCTTCACATATGTGGGTTTTTTAAAAGAATGGTTTCCCAAGCTGCACCACGACAGAGATTTGCTTCTCTTCTAGGTGAGTCATTTTTCCTAATGATTCGTAATCCACTTTACAGAGTCCCTGAAAATAAGAATGTCTTTTATAATAACAATTTTGAAAGTGAAAGCACTTTTGTGCATTTTCCATCAATTGTAAACAGATTCAAAGTGGTTGTTGAGATATATGGGTTTGACATCATCTTTAGAGGCAGAAGGACCAAGGGAGAAAACAAATGGATGTTTGCATGCTAATGGTCTTGCTGTGTACTGCTTGGTACAATGCCACTGGGTCTTAATATAAAGGGCTAAGGAAAAAACACTCTAGAACCTAGTAGAAATGGGAGCATGACACTCTTAACGTGAAATATCTACCCAGTAATTATATACTATGCTGGACAGTGCAATGAAAATGTACTTCTTTAATCCAGTGATGGGTTTGTGTCACTTCTGTTTCCATCATCATCAGCAGCCATGTTGCATGAACCGAGGGTTGACAAACTAGCCCATGGTCAAATTCTTTCCTTCACTTATTTCTGTAACTATAGTTTATTAGAAAATAAACATATCCATTTTGCCTATTGTCTGTAGCCACTCTCATGATACAAAATTGAACAATGCAACAGAAACCACATGATCTACAACATGGAAAATCATTACTACCTGAGCTTTTATATAAAACATTTACCAAGCTGTAGAATAAAGTATAGCACCTAAAATACGTAATCTGAGATTTACTCAGTGAATATCGGTCATCTCTATTCTTGTGAATGGATTTAAAGAATCAATGAAAAGTGGGCTAAAAAAATGTGTCTGTAACAACTTAACTAGCACACATTGTTGCTGTTATACTTTTCACTATTCTTTACTATTGATGAAAATTATTTAACATTTATTATGAGCACCCTATATGCAGTATCACGTGTATTCCACACAAAAACCTTGTGAGATGGGTACTATTATGGAATAAGCTCAATTTTTAACATATTAAAACTGGAGAGCAGAGCGCCTAAGTAACTTGTCTAAAGTCACACACTTAGAAATAATCCCTACCAGAGACAAGACAGAAGACAGATCTATTCCGATCCATAATTCATACTCCAAACTCTGTGTTCACAGGACAACCTCACAGACTGGAGGGAGATAAAGAATATAGAAGACCCGAGCTCTGTGTGACCCAATCTCTGCATCAGACTTTCTAAATAGCTGTGCCTGTCTTGCAGATAAAATATGCACAATATAACAAATATTTACATAGTGATTGTGGTAGGTATTAGTAAATGTGCTGTTGAAATGGGTCTTATTATCCTCTTTTTTCTACAAATGATGAGAAGAAAGGTTAAGTCCCTTGTCCAAGGCCACATAATTAGAGTAATAGTAGGGTCTCTGCTGAATCATCCTACACAGTTCTGTTCAGAAGTCCAGAAGATAATTCTCACATAACTGAAGCTTCAAACATTTTTTTAAATCCTCACTCTTAAATATGAACAGATATCCAATATTAAACATAAAAGAGAATATTTTAACATGCTAACAAACTTTGATACAGAAAAAATCAGAAATGGAAGAAAACCTTGAAAATGCCCATAATTATTACTATTTTGAAAAAAAATAAGATGCCATACCTTTTAAATATATATAAAATGTTATTTGTAAAAAATAGGAATATTCAAAGCAATGAAATATGCTTTTAAAAATGAAAATATAACCTGAAAATATACAATAGAAGCAGAGCAAATAAACAGTAACAGAAAGAAGGAAATGAAAATAATAGAAAAGGGTTAACTATTACAGGATGAGAAAACTCAGAATGTATGAAAAGTAATGGAAATTAACAAATGAATGCTTTAAGGTAATTTTTCAGACCTGAAAGACATGAGTTTCTAAAATGAATAGTGTCTACTGAGTGCCTACCACACTGGATGCAAAAGAACTCACATCAATAGGCACTATCATTTCAACCAACAGAAACAAGCATAAGAACTGGAGTACTTCCAGATGAAATTTTTTTTTTATGTTTAAAATATTTTGTACCAGAACAACTTATAATTTCTCAGCAATACCAGAAGCCTGAAGAAAATGGAACAAGTATCCTTTATTTTCCTACATGAATTGTAAATTCCAAGGACAGTGCTATGGCTTTCACTAGGATTCTCATATTGCCAGTTTCTTTTGTGTATCTAACAATTTTGCCTTGGCTATTTTTTTTTTTTTTTGCCTTGGCTATTTTAATCTTACCTTTTTTGTTATAGAAAATTTTATCACTTCTTCATGGTTTATTGAACCTCATTTACCACTATATATTCTTTGGTCTGTTTTTAATAATTGTATGTTGAATTCTACTTTAATATCAATAAGGCCACCTCTATTCCACACATTTATCTTAAAGAGCTTTGCCATCTCATGATCTTTCAACAATTTAGTTATTTATTTTGTTTTAGAAAGTGAGTTTCTGAATATATTAAAATACATATTATCAATGTAAAAAGTTTAAAAATATTCATATAGTTCACATATTATTCCAATTTCCATCATGAAAGAAATGAAGACTTTAGTTTTAAAATTCATAATAAAGTGTTCCCATTGACTTGCTTAAAAGAAAGAGTTTTAGAAAAAGTTTTCATGGATTAGAAAAAGATCATATTAATGTTCCACAATAATGATTATGGAACTAATGAGGATACACTGTACATTTGAGAATTGTTTTGGGGGGGGGTGTTGCAACTCTTGCTGACAGGTAGTTATAATAGTTTAAGGCATAGATGATAATTGCTTGACTTAAGGCAGTTCGAGTGGGGATGCAGGCATGACTAATCAGATAAGAGGCTAGCTGAAGACACAGTGGCGCTTGTCCAATGTTGGGGTTTTAGTGTGAGCAACTGGTGGTGACAATGGTATCACAAGAAATTAAAAAGAAGGATAATTTTTGTCCATATGTTTCTTTGAAGCAGCTCACAAACTAGAACCCTACTTCAGAGTGTCACATACAGTGTGGTTCTTCAGGATCCATGACAAAGTGGTTGCAGGACCCCCCCCACCCAACACACACACACACACACACACACACACACACACACACACACACACACAGATACACACAACCTGTGGGTTCCAAGATCTTTAGGTGCTCAAGTTCCTCAAATAAATGGCACAGTATTTGCTTGTAAACTATGCACGTCCTCCTAGACAGTTGGATCTCTAGACTACTTATAACTAATACAATGCATACAGTGCATAAATAGTTGTCATACCCTATTGTTTAGGAAATTACAACAAGAAAAATGTCTCAATATGCTTAGTAGAGTTCCAATTTTTAAAACTATTTTAATCCATAGTTGGTCGAATTTGTGGATGTGGAACCAGTAAGTATGGAGGCCCAAATGGAGAGACTAGCAAAGGAATGGGTCGATCTTAGGGCAAAACTTTCCTCCAGTCCTGTCCTGACTTAGCACCTGAAACATAACCAGACTTTTATCCTACTGATCCTGTTGTTAAATACCCATCTATGATCCAGTTCCTCTTTGGCTTTTCTCCAAGTCAAATGATCAAGATGTCTCTTCTAATCCCATAGTCCACTGAAGAGTTTACGCTACCTGTTGATTCCTGCTATCATCTGAATGTTTGTACCCAGCCCCAAGTTCACCGAAATGCTAACCCTCAGAGTGTGATATTAGGAACAGGCTTTGGGAAGGTGACTAGATTATGCCCTTACGAATGGAAATGGTGCCATTACAAACAAGTCCTGAGGGAACTTGTTTGCCCCTTCTACCACATAATGTCACAGTGAGAAGTGGCCATCTGTGAATCAGGAAACAAACCCTCACCTGAAACCAAATCTTTCAGGGCCTGATCTTGAACTTTCTTGCTTCCAGAACTGTGAGAAATAAATTTCTACCATTTAGAAGCTAGCCAGGCTGTGGTGTTTTGTTTCAGAAGTCTGAATGAAGATATCCCCTAATCTTAATGCCTCAATTTTACAAATCTCTTGTTACCTTCCGTCCTAAGTCAGTTAAAATTCTTAGATACAAACAATAATAGCTATCCCCGGAAAACACATTCAGTAGTATAATAATAATAGGTATAGAGGTGGGGATTTAGCTCAGTGGTTAGAGTGCTTGCTTTGCAAGCACAAGGCCCTGAGTTCGATCCCCAGCACTAATAATAATAATAATAGTAAGAAGAAGAAGAAGAAGAAGTACAAAAAGATTAAACAGCAAAGCAAGGAAACCAGGCTCAGAAGAGAACCAGATCTCCAGGGAAGTGGGCAGTGAGAAACAAAGCCCACAGCCTAGAAAAGGGCTGGTTGTAATTCACCTTCTAGTTCTGCCACCACAATTCTGCAGGACTCCAACCCAGAAAGGCAGAGCCTTGGAACCATCTCCAAGGTACAAGGTATGGATGCCACTCCTGCTGCTGTGCATAGTGTCTCACCTCATCTGTGTCTCTTTCCCCAGGTCCCAGTTTCCCCACAGGATGCCGGTGGGCCTTGGTGAGGCTATGCACTGATGTCCTTGGGGAAAATCTGGAAATAGAAATGATCACCCCTCTGGCTCCCTTCCTGAGGTGCTGGCTCAGAGTTCTGAATCTTGTTTTCCAATCTACTGTGAAACACGGCAAAGACCCACCTTTAGACAAATGACAGATTGATTTTTCTAAAATCTGTTTCCTTAAGGATATAGCTCAGCTGCACAGTTTGAGAGACTAATCGTGGGTCCTAAAAGTTTGGAAAACCCAAAGGCAGTAAACCCCCTATTTTATATCTCTGCTTCACACTTCCGACCGGGTTAGCTCCCTCGACTCCTGCTCCATGTCACAATTCAATCCCATGCTTCTGTTTCACTTGTATGATATGATCAAAACTTGAACTTGCCAAAAATATTCCTCATGAATCTTTGATGATTTCTTCTTCTAATTTCATATGAAGAGAGAAACCCTGAAATATTCCAAAAACAACTGATCCTTATCTGTGTAGATTCAAATCTAGAGCTTTTGATGGGAAGAATATTCCCCTGCACCCATCTCTTGCCCAATTAAAGAAACGTATTGTCGATTGGCAATCAAGTCGGGCCACTCAGTATTCATCACACAAATATAGAAGACGAAGACATAAACTGTTTTGTGCAAGAGTGGGTAGTCCCAGGCCCTGGAAGCACAAAACCAGGAAACTGAAGGACTTGATCCTGAAGTCCACAGTAAGCAACAACGTATCCCACAGATCAAGAGAATGAATGAGGTCAAGTATAAATCAAACTCTAATTATAACAACTTTCAGTATCTAATGATTCATTAGTTTCTGAAATAGGAACATGGCTGTCACTCTCCTCATTATGGGGACAAAATACTCAAAGCCTGCCACCTACAGGAGAAGGTTATTTTGGCTCACAGTCTCAGGCCTTGGTCGACTGGCTCCAAGGCAGGAACAGCGCAGAGGAAGCTCTGGCCAGGGGACAGCTGCTCAGGTCACGGCAGCCAGGAAGCTACAGTAAAGGAGAAGCCAGGGAAGGAGCAGGTCCCTGTCAGGCCCCCAGCGATCTGCCCCTGCCGACCTGCTTCACCTCCTAACGGCAGATCCAGCCACGGACGGTCTCGACCGTGGATTAATGCGCTGATGAATATAGCGCCTCCATGATCCAGTCTCCTCCAGAAGCTCAACCACTGAACACAGGAGTCTCTAGGGGACATTCTGATCCAAACCATAACAGTAAACAAGACTGCTATCTTGTCTCTATGGGGAAAGCATTCCACCTTAAAAGGACTCTATTTACAAGTGAATTTTCAGAAGGCATTTTCTTACCCTTCTTTGTTTCCAGACAGGTCTTACAAGTGTTGTCAACCTTATGTGACTACCAAACCCTTCAAAACAGAAACTGTTTCCCAGACCCAGATCTCAAAATGACGGGAGAGCCTCAAACTGTGACTAAACCATGTTATGGAAGAAAATACCAGTCTCCTAGGAGACCTACACAAACCAGAGTTATTACTCCTTAACTGCAGAAAATATTCCTGTACAATTCACAGATTTTCATGGGTAGCAAAATCCTCATAAACTACTAACTTTTACAAGCTACAGACAAATAAGGAAAAACGTGAAGCTAATTCATCCAACAAATAATTATGAAGAGCCAGGCTGGGAGTTCTTTCAGCTGAGCATAAAACACTAACAAAACTGACCGAGCCACTGCTTTGGGGGGCCGACAATCTGAAAAGACAACAGATATTAACAGAAGAATAAAATACACAGATTAGAGTGCCACATATTTAGGTCTGGGGGCACTTCGAGGACAAGGAGCCGTGAATTGAATGTGATACTTCATCAAGTTGAAAATGAAAGGTGACTCAGAAGAGATGGCTTGGGAATGGACATGTGAAATACAGCGGAAGCCAAGGAGCAAGTCATGTAGGTGCTGACCAGCAGACAGACAGGGTGGGACCCGAAAGCGCCACAGCAAACCAGGCTCCCGGGTCCAACCACAAGGTTGCTGGGGGCCACCGGGTACAGCTCCAAGGACACGAACGGGCAGGAGGGAGCCAGAGCTCAGCTGCAGAAGTGAGAGGGCCTGGGCGGCCAGGGCACTGCGAGCCTCAGTGAAGATGTAGAGGTCACACAGAGTGAGCTGAGAGTTTCAACAGGCGCCCGAAACAATGCGATTCTGGTTAAAGGGACTACTCTGAAGCCCCTGTGCAGTGATGCGAAAGAGCCCAGAAAACACAAGCCTTTGCCTATAAAACAGGGCTACTGCATGCTACTTAATGAGCTCTAATTGATTCTGATAATTTAATTTTGGTGTGCTTACTTTAGCAAGAGGAATCCAAAAGCTTAAATTATATTCTGTTAATGCCAATAATGATGTGAAATGGACTGTATTTTTTCTCAATTACCACTGATGTAATGATTTTCTGTCCTCCAAAAAGTCTATTGTTAGTTCCGATTTGACTTTACATATAGCAGGAAAAGAAAGAACAAGAAAGTCTACTATGAAGACAGTTTCTCTAAATATTATGTATTCTCTAGTAAGTCATGACGACAACGAAGAGTATTTTCTTTGCTTTCAACTGTGAAAAAAGCATCACAAATATTGAGGACTTGTGGTCTGAGAAGGAAAGAACAACAAGTCAAGAGGTAAAGAATCTGCACCTGCTAAAAACATCAGCCATCCTATGAATAGTGTATGAGGAAAGACACGTCCATCTTCTGCATATAGATTTGCTTTTCAATAATCTGTATGTCAGATGCTTGGGCTGCAACTCCACCAGCTCAGCTCCCAGGAGGGAGTGCTCAGGCCAAGGATGAAACTGATCATTAGCCCTTAGCATTCCTGTGGCCACAGTGGATGGTCGGTAAGCGGAGACCCCCTGGCCCCAGGCAAGCCTATTGGAGAGACCTCAGGAATTAGGGGAAGCTGAGAGACAGGTTCTCTTTCCACTTGTCACAGAAGTAGCTTTCATACAACTAGCAGTAGAGCCTCTGTGCAGAAAGAGACAACCTAGAAAAAGTAGAACTGAAAACTGAAGGAGCATACCTGAATACGATAAAGGCTATCTATGACGAACCAATAGCCAGCATCACAACAAATGGGGAACAACTGAAAGCATTCCCCCTAAAATCAGGACCAAGACAAGAATGTCTACTATCACCTCTGTTATTTAACACAGTGCTTGAAACATTAGCCAGAGCAATTAGGCAAGAAGAAGAAATAAAAGGAATACGTATAGGAAAGGAAGAACTCAAAGTATCACTATTTGCAGATGACATGATAGTGTACATGGAAGACCCAAAGAACTCCACCAGAAAGCTCCTAGATTTAATAACCAACTTCAGCAAAGTAGCAGGATGTAAGATCAACATGCAAAAATCATTAACATTTGCATATACCAATTATGAACAGGATGCGAAGGAAATCATGAAAACAATACCATTCACAGTTGCTTCAAGAAAAATGAAATACTTAGGAATTAACCTAACTAAAGAAGTGAAAGACCTCTACAAAGAAAACTACAGCACTCTGAAAAGAGAGATTGAAGAAGATATAGAAAATGGAAAGCTGTCCCTTGGTCCTAGTTAACCAATATCATTAAAATGGCCATACTTCCAAAACTGTTATACAGGTTCAACACAGTTCCAATCAAAATACTAACAGCATAATTTACAAATCTAGTGAAAACAATCCTAAAATTTATATGGAAACAGAAGAAACCCTAAATAGCAAAAGAAATACTGAGCAATAAGACCAAAGCAGATGGCATAGCAATCCCAGACTTCAAGCTATACTACAAAGCAGTAGTAATAAAAACAGCATGGCACTGGAACAAAAATAGATACATAGACCAATGGAACAGAATTGAAGACACAGAAACTTCTCAAGACATATTCAAATACACGATCTTTGACAAAGGATCCAAAAGCATACGTTGGAGGAAAAATAGCCTATTCAACAAATGGTGTTGGGAAAACTCTCAGTTTATAGAAGAATGAAATTGGACCCATATCTCTCACCACATACTATATTAAAATCAAAGTGGATCAAAGATCTAAACATTAAAACAGAAACATTAAGCCTTCCGGAAAACAAAATAGGTAAAATACTTAAAATACTGGAGTAGGAAAGGACTTTCTGAACAGAACCTCAATTGTACAGGAAATAGCAACAAGAATCAACAAATGGCATTATATTAGACTAAAGAGTTTCTTTACAGCAAAAGAGTCAATTGGTAAAGTGAAGAGAAAATCCACAGAATGGGAAAAAATCTTTGCCAGCTACTCTTCAGACAGAGGACTAATTTCTAGAACATACAAAGAACTCAAAAATATTAAACTACCTAAAATTAATGACCCACTCAAGAAATGGGCTAGAGAAATGAACAGATATTTCACAGTGGAAGAAATACAAATGGCCAACAAATATATGAAAAAATGTTCAACATCTATGATTATTAAAGAAATGCAAATTAAAACAACTCTAAGATTCCACCTTACCCCAGAAAGAATGGCAATCATTAGAAAATCGAACAATAACAAATGCTGGTGTGGCTGTGGTGAAAAGGGAACCCTCTTACACTGTTGGTGGAAATGCAAACTAGTACAACCATTATGGAAATCAATATGGAGATTTCTCAAGAGCCTGAAAGTAGAAATCTCATACGACCCAGCCATTCCCCTGCTAGGTATCTTCCCCAAAAAGCTAAAGACATCGTACTACAGCAATACCTGCATACAAGTGTGCATAGCAACACAATTCGTAATAGCTAAATTCTGGAAACAGCCAGTATACTCATCAACAGATAATTGGATAAATAAAATGTGGTATCTATATATAATGGAATACTATTCAGCTATAAAGAATGACAAATTAGAATCAATTATAGGAAAATGGATGAACCTGGAAAATATAATGCTGAGTGAAATAAATCAGACTCACAATCTTGAATGCCAGATAGTATCCCTCATTTGAGTGAGGCAAAATACGAACAAAAGAAAATGATAAAAATGAGTACAAAAAGGCAAGGGGTCAGATCTAAGCCAATAATTGGCAAAGGGTCCAAGGGAAGAAGAAGAGGGAAAAAGGGGGAGGGGAATGGGAAGCCAGAGGAATAATGATCTCCTAAAAACAAGAACCTAATAAACAAAACTCAAAACAGCAACACGTACACTATGTACTACAGTAACTTTATGTAGTTGTGACTTGATGCTGCATCTATGTGGTTGTTTACATTTCTGGTTGTTATAAGCAAAAGGCACAATGTAGCATGTTCTGTAAGCTTGTGTAATGGCCTGTATATTTGTGTAATTTTGGACAAATTTTGATAAAAATCTATAAAAAAGGAAAAGGAAAACTGAAAGACAGAACCAGGACTTGCTATTAGAATTTGAAACTTAAAGCCACCAGTAAAGGCGGTTTTCTTCTCCATTTCTCACTTCCTGTAACCATAAAACTCATTTTCTTTAGACATATGAAGGACCAGCTTTCCTGCCACTTAGACTACAAGTGTGTGATGGATATATATTGAATTCAAACAATCGTGAAATGTGTATGAATGCCAAATTCAACAATACATAGCACTAAATATTAGAATTTTATTTTCCTAGATATTATACAGCATGGCTTCTCATCTAAAAAATGGAGAAATATATCTTAATTGCCATTCAAATGCAAAGAGAAATAGAAATTCAGAGTGCTAGACTTAAGGTGGAGGCCTGGGACGCGGGCTGGTCACAGAAGCAGAAGGGATTAGTACGCACTTCAGAGGAATTTGAAAACTGCAAGGAAAGTCCAGCAGAAACATCAAGTCATGAAGCCAGTAAGCCAGCATGAACTCCAGCAAGAGCCAAAAGGTCAAAGGGGGCTCTGAAGTAGCACGGGAAGGTTTGAAACTGATATTAAAACATGCAGGCTTGAAAGAGCTCCCTGAGGATCGGGGAGTAGCTGCAGGGCTCTTGGTAGGTCGCTTGGAGTCAGCGCAAGTGGAGAGGAGTTACTGAGACCAATGAATAGAAAAGAATGCACTTGACAAAATAAAATATTCAGTTATGTATCCAGGGCAGCTAAAATATTCAGAATTCAGTAGACCTTCAAATCCCCAAGGCAATATAATTTTGAAAATAGGCATATCTTCATGTAGAAAAATGCTTCTATTGATGAAATGGTAATTCTCTACGACCTATACTGAATCACTAAGAGCAATCAAAGTACAAGATGAAAGTTGTGTTTCTCTGCATCTCTCCCGATTACCCACTTTTACTCTAACAGAGTGTGTTTGGTGTTGGCTGCTTCACCATAAAAATAAAGACATGATCTAAACTTACTGCAAGTGTGTGGAGGGTTGAGGAAAGAGGTGAATACTCTAAGAATATTGCTACATGGAGAGAATCTCTGAGTCCATTTGTGCCACAACTATAGGTCAAAGCCAGAGCAGACAAAATTGCGAGATGAGAGACACTACCCAAGTCGTTCTCAAAGTTGATCCTCATACCAGCAGCGCCAGCCTCACCTGAGGACTTACTCGGAAGCCCTACTTCAAGGGACGCTCTGGGTAGGAGTTCGGCACTTGAGTTTAACAAGGCCCTCGGGTAATTCTGATTCACACCGGACTTTGCAGTCCACTGCATAGCCCGTCTCTTCTCAGGTGAAGTCCCTGAGGTCTTCCTCTGACAGCGCAACCATGACCATCTTCTGACCATGGATCAGAGGACAGTAGAGGCCCCACATCACAATCCGATGAAGTCTTTCGTCATACTCAGGCTTACAATTCCAGTGACTTGCTGCACATTGACTCCTCTATGTGACAGTCTCTGGGGTAAGGTGGGTAAAAATAGGCAAGCCAGCAAATACGTAACACAGGATGGAAACAAATGCCAGACATTTGGCTACTACGCAGCATCCCCTCTGTGTTAGGACAAGGGCTCATTTCGCTGTGCTTTACATATGTAGGAAATAACTAATTCTACAAAGCACCTATAAAGATACCACCTCAGTATGCCGGGAACACACACCTGCGCACACAGATGCACGCACACTCACAGACCATATAGTCTGTCTAGAAAACCTCCAAAAGTTGAATTTCAATTTACACAAAATCCTTGAAAGAGTCCTTATGCTACTCATTTTTTTCCTAGTTCTTTTCTTTTTTCATATTGAAAATAGATGTTTCATAAAATGGTTCAAGCAAAAATAGAGAAAAGCTTCTTGCCACTACAGCAAATGTCCTCGAGTAAAATTAACGTTAGCAAGTGACAAAAATAAAAGAGAGAGGGAGAGAGAGAGGGAGAGAGAGAGAGAGAGAGATGGATGTGGTCGTACTATGGCAAAAGGGAACATTCAAAGAGCTTGCACCAAGCTACAGTTGAGCTTCTTCCTGAATATGTATTATTTTCATGAAAAATAAATGTCGCTGACAGCCAACCACAAAAACATTTGGCAGTATGGTTGATATATAGCTATCTAAATTGTGTAAAGATTCAAATGAGCATCTGTTAAAAAGTTTTATTTATTTTTAATTTTAGGCAGAAATATATATTGGGAATATGTGTTAGAAACTTAAACTAGAAACTGAATACTAACTTCACCAAAAAGTCACAAGAGGACTCGTAGAACTCCTGCACTAGAAGAAATTTCAGTGGCCACAGGTTTTAACCTCCTGTCCTGTGCAAAAAGCCCTCTGCCAGCACCCACAGGGAGTGAGCTTCGACCTCTGCTTGAAGATGTCTATGGAGAAGAGACAGTTCGACCTCTTCTCAGGAAGCGCTGTGGTCTCTTCAGCTGGAGAAGCTGCCACTTTGTCAACAATACCTCCAGGGGAGGCACCGCACACGTTTGCGCACAATTTCTTATAATAACATAGATATAATGAAAAGAAGGGATCTTTGCACTCACCTTCCCTGGCTGTGATTCACTTCAATTTAATGCAATTTAGCTATAAATGGTTGCCATTTTGGGGTGGCTACCTGGCTGGTCAAGGATTGGTGGTATTTTAGTAGCTATAACTGATCTCTTAGCACTAACATTCTCTTTCTTGAAACCACATTGAAGTGCAACGTCATGAAATACGAGATACTAGTCATGGATTAAATTTCCAGATAAATTTCTGAGATGGGGTCTCACTATGTTCCAGGCTGGTACTCACTCTGTCACCCAGGGCAGCCTGTAGCTAGCAATTTAACTGCCTCCACCATCCAGAGTGCTGGGATTACAGGATACACTTTTCTATTAGTAGTAACACTAAATTCTTTCAATAACAATCATTCTGAATGTGATCATCATAATAATGCTTTGAAACAGTTTGCCCTATTAATGAAGGAGGCACTACTAGCTGCAGCCCCTTAAAAATAAGAACAAAGCCTCATGTCAAGACAGGCCTTCTTTCCTGGGAGACATTTACTGTGTGACACCAATAATAGCTCGTGTCCATTCAGTTCATCTTTGTCCAGCAGAAAGTGGGTAATGAGCATGCATCTTTATAAAAACAATAATAACTAAAACAATGATAAAAACAGAAGAAAAAAAGTATCAGTGCACAGAACAAACCGTGGAGGACTCGTGTCTGTAAGGAGTCTAGGGAGAGAAACGTCCAAGGACTCTACTCATGCACCATGAGCTTCAATCTTCGTGAGAGCTGAGTGAATGACTTTATTCATCCATCCATCCATCCATCCACTCAGGACCCAGAACACATCTAGGTGCTGAGAACACAGCAGGAAACAATGCCTGTGCCCTGAAGGCTCACAAAGCCAAGTCTGCTGGTGCAGAAGGGCTCCAAGAATGTATCTGAAAGACTCAGTCTGGTGCTCAACCTAAGGGCCAAAGTACACGAAGGGTAGACGATTGAGCAAGTCAGCCTCCCAAGCAGACTGTCTCTGTTTTGTGGATCAATAACAGAGCATGAGCACATGAATAAAAAGCAATAAATCTTGGTTCTCCATGTGTAGCATCACTACCAGAGAGGGGCCTGGGCCCGCAGAAGCGTCCCCGCTGCCATGGTGAGTCCTTGCCCCTCACACTGCGTAATCCATCAGCGCCCATGCTGTTCGAGTGGAAGAAACTGATAGGAAGAATGGGTCAATTATTTTTTCTGTCCGCTTCGTGTCTGAAAATAGCACTAACCTCTTTTTGAACTGAGTAAGCCCCTGGATTTTTGGATAATGGAAGTGGTTGGCCAGATGTTTCAGGAAGAGATAATAGACTTGTCGCTAAAAAAAGTGAAGGATTTATGGCTAATTTTTTTTTTTAAATCAAGTGATTTATACTTGGATCATGGAAGTGATTTTTATTGGATCTTGGAAGTTATTATTTCAACAAGCATCCTTGCTATGTATCAGTTACTGTGATAAGAGCTACATGCACATAATATTTAACCCTCCAAGGAACCCAATATGATGCATTATATTTTTCTTTAGCTAATAATTTGTAGAGTGCCACAGAGCTAACAGCAGCTAAATATATTATAAATCACTGTTAGTATATCTTAGTAGCTCATGGCTGTTTCTTACTAAATCGAGAGGCTTTTTTGCATACAATATAACTATATAAAGTAAAATCCTCACATAAATGAAAATCCTTTTGGAATTAAAATGTGTTATATAAATGTATTAACTTCCCACAAGAGATGTAAATATTATGTTCTATATACATGTACTAATAAAATAAAATTTTAAAAATGGGAACCCTTTGCCCACACTCAACTCATCACTGTAAAGTTTGATATAACAGACCAGTACTCACATGGAGTCCTGGCACTCAAAGATATTCGACATTCATTATGATGCTGGACAAAATAACCTTCTTCCTTCCCCAAAATCAGTTTCCTCTATCTACAGAGAGTTGAATGTACCGTGGTGGCCCATCACTTGCGTGATGACATATCCATCTATAAGCCACATGAGTCCCAGAACACTGTCGTCCTGAAATATTAGAAAGGAAGCAAGGCCTCCAAACAACACCACAACAAATTCCCCCATGACTTCTTGTCCCAGTGCACCTAATCATTTTGGAGATATGATTTTTTTATGATAACAGTGGAGAATGTACGTGAATATTTATATGGCATTGTGCCAAAACTTCTTAGTAAAAGATTTTTCCTTGAATTCGTCTTGAAACAGAGTAAACTCTACTCCATTGTATTTTATAGGGGTTTTTGCAGTTTTATTGACATATAGTTGACAAAAATTTTATATACTCATACAGCATGCTCTTTTTGTATATGTACTCATTATGAAATGACTCTAATGATCATGTGTCATCATTTCACATATACTTAGAATCCTTAACATTTATTCCTTTAGGAAAAATCAAGTCTAGATTATTATTAACCACAGTCTCATGTAATATCTTAAGTCTTTAGAACTTACTCATTTTGAAACTAGCAATTTCTACCCTTTATCTAACATCTCCCCCATTTCTCCTGTTCCCTGGCCCTTGGTAACCACCCTCCTATTCTCTGTTTTTATGAATTTAACTTTTGTAGACTCCACATATAAATGAGATCATGAGATCATGCAGTATTTGTCTTTCTGTATTTGGCTTCATCACTTATCATAATGTTCTCAAAGTTCAACCATGTTGTATTAAAGGCAAGATTGCTCTGTTTAAGGCTAAAATAATATCCCATATTCTACATGTTGTCATATATGAAGTACCACGTTTTCTATATACCATCTTTTCTTCATCTGTTCATCTGCTGGTGGATAATTATATTGCTTAAGTTGATACTGTATCTTGGCTTTTGTGATAATACACAAAATATGAGAGATATTTATTTGATATTCTGTTTTCATTTCCTTTAAATGTCTACAGTATAAGATCTCTCTCTCTCTTTCCCCATATATATGGATATATATATAATAATCTTTATAATTGTTACACACACCACACACATATATTTAAGTGTAAGAATAAATGTAACCAAAGAGATAACAGAGTTATACACTAAATCTATATAACACTAATGAAAACAATTGAAGAAGACATGATTAAATTTAAAGATATCTCATGTTCCTGGATTCAAAAAGCAATACTGTGAAAGTGTCCGTACTATTTGGGCATTTTACTATGACTAGGATTACTAAATCCACTGTAGTTTTATACTAGTAGTATGATAGTGTCATATGGTAGATGAACTAGGATTACAAGCTTTATTTTTAATTTCTAGAGGCACTTTCATATTGTTTTAGGTAATGACTGTCCCATTTTACATTCTCAACAACAATGTGTGAAGGTAGGTTCTCTTTTCTCAGAAATCATTTGGCAATACATGTTACCTTTTGATGATTTGAAAATAGCCATCTTAATTGTTGAGGTGCTATCTCCTTCTAGCTTTAATTTGCGTTTCCCTGATGATACAAAGTTGATCATCTTTTCATGTATCTGTTGGCCATTTGCGTGCCTTTTACTTAGTGTTTATTCAGGTATTTGCTCAGTTGTTAATACTAATCCCTAACCACATTTGCCAGTTTGTAAATTTTTTTTCCAGTCTGAGGATTACCTTTTAATTGTGTTGACTATTCCCTCGGCTATAAAAATAATGCTTTAGTTTGATTTCATCCAACCTGAGATTTTTGCTTTAGTTGCCTGTGTTCTTCATGTTAAATCCCCCCAAAAATTCATTGACAAGAGCTTTGCAACTATATTTTCTTCTAATAATTTTGCAATTTCAGATGCTAAATAGAAGTCTTCAATCCATTTTTACATGTGTGTGCGCTTATGGTGTAAGCATACTATACATATTCTTTTTTGGTTTAGTTTCTTTGTCTTTTGGGTTTTCTTTTTCTTTCTTCTTTTATTTCATTGTTTATTTGCTTGTGGATATTCAGTTTTCTCAGCACCTTTTAGGGAAAAAAAAAAAGGCTTCTCTCTTCCTATCAATTTCTGGAAGAATCCAAGGAGAAACATATTCTTACTTTAAATGTTTGACAAAATTTTTCCATGAAGCTCGCAGATTTTGGGCTATTGTTGAACGGAAATTTTTGATTACTGTTTCTGTCTCCTTACTTATTCATCCCTTTGGGTTTTCAGTTGCTTTAAACTTCAGTCCTAGCAGGGTGAATGTTGCTAAGAATTTATCTACAGCAAAATGTATTCTTATGGTGTACTTGGGCATAAGTAGGATAGCAAGGTCTATGACTTCAGAGTTTGGTGGCACTCTGGAGCAGCTTCTTAGGGTCCTATTAAAGATCCTATTAAAGAAAAAACATCTCAAAGTTTTGCATAGGATTACTCTTGAGTACATGTAGCTACTGACTTTTTACTTTTTTGTTCAAAAATTTCAGACATATCTGAAACTAGATTCTCCTCTTGTAGTAGTGCCTTCTTGTCCTTCTTCTTCAAGATAAATCAACAACTTTATTTATTGTTGGATTCTAATTCCAAATATTTTAGGCAAGACAAAAGCGTCATACTTTTTCTATAAAATAAATTTCATGAAGTGCAAGACACCTATTTCTTTAGTTTTCCCATCGCTGTGTGAGAACACAAAAGGACAGTGGTTAAGAATGCGCAAATTTCAGACACCAGCTAGATGCTGTGTTATTGTAAAATGGGCCGAAACACTTCATATTGAGGCTTATTCTATTGAAAATCCTCTCACAGCAGGCTGACTGCACTGGACCACTCGGGGCCACCCACTAACAGCACTATTAGTGCTATTTCTGTAAATTCTAAGCAAGCTGGGACCACTTGATCTAATTGAAATGTATTACCTTAGGAGTCTTCATCTGAAAAAAAAATCTTATAAAAGCTGCTTGGCAAACATAATTTAAATAATATATATGCAGTAATTCTTCTGTTAGCATAAATTTAACAAACATCTTTTTCACTACTTTCCTAAGTATTTATGGGAAACCTAGGGGGTATTTAGCATTGTTTGTGATTCTGAACATACAGAATAACCAAGACAATGTTCTAATCTCACAAAATTGGCATTGATGTTCACAGGGGAGGAAGAGCCAATAGGATTAATTTTAAAGTTTTAGATTTTGATAAGGTCCATGATGGAAGTAAAAATGGCTAACACTATACAGAGAGAGCAGGACTGAGAGCGAGGGGTTCCTCTGATAGGTTGGTCAGGGAAGGCCTCTTTGAGGCACTAGATCAGACCTCATTCAGTTTTGAACTTTAAGTAGCATTTGGGCTAAACTAAACATATTTGGTAAGGTAAAGAAAATGTTTTCAGAAAGAAAGTACACAAATGAGAGTTATAAAACTCAAAGGAGATAGAGGTAGCTTAAAAACAAGACACTTGTTTTGTATTGTAATGAAAGTTAAGGATGTGTTTTTTGAGCAGATTTACTCATATTGTTGAGTGCTCAATAAGCTTGAGTGAGTAGGGAGATACTCTGAGTACATTAAAATGATAGAAGCAAGATAAAGTAGAATCAAATTACAAATCGCTTACCTATATTTTTGTCCAGAAAGATGCATACTTTCTGTTTCAGTCATCTCCATTTAGGACAACAGGGTTTGTCATGTCAGATTAGAACATTGTTGTATTACACGTGCAATGGTGATTCCAGTATGACTCAGTTATTTCCTGCATCACAAAAACCAAAAACTTCCACAGGGAGTTTGTCCTAACTCCCATGCTTTAAACCATAGCCAGAATCCCATGTGTACCTATGTACACACATCACTGGGCTCCCATTTTAGAGAAAGTGTGTATAACCCAAGAACTCTAAGACATTTCATTTTATAGAAGTCTGAGTAAGCGTGGCTATGTTCCTATCTCCCAACTCCATTTCTCTGCCCAAATCACTTGTTGTTATGGAACATCTGCGCTCTCTTTGGGTGTTTTGGGCTAGGGGGAGGCACAGGAAGAGCGAGTCTGTTCCACGGCATGTATTTGAAGGAGGATTCACATCCATCATGCAGGTCGCCATATAGTTTTTCGTTCAAAGAAAACCCAATGTTTGCTTTATTGTGTTTCACAAGAGGTGCATCCCGTGAGCCTTCAGGAACCGTAAAATAGCCAACTCAAGGTAGTGAAAGAGTCAAGACCCCAGGATGGTTGATTATCAATAAAATCTTCTCACACCTAGTTTAGGGATTGTGCCTTATATACCTACATACCTCAGCCATGTGAGCTTTATCTCTAGTATTTGCTTCCACACCATAAGCTGTCAGTAAATACACATCTGTCAAATTTGCTTTTTTAATGAAAGAGTATAAACCATCTACATTTATGAGGATAACAATGTATTTGACTTTGTTACGTCAAATTATGTTGCACTTTCTATTTTTTTACTTTAGTTCTTTTTTCATTTTTGTTTGCCTTCTTCTGTATTGATTTTTCCCTCTTTGTGCATATTTATTTATTTATTTATTTATTTATTTATTTATTTATTTTGAGACAGAATGTTGCTACATAGTCTGGGCTGGCTTTGAACTCACTATGTAGCCCAGGCTGGCTTCAAACTTACAGGGATCTTCCTGCCTTAGCCTCGAGAGTGCTGGTATTACAGGTGTGCATCACCACACCTGGCTCCTTTTGTAAGTTTTTAAATTACAAAATTTATTGCTATATTTTAGTATTGTATTCAAAATTTTAATGCATATTTTACTTAACAAAGTTTAAAGTTGGTAGTGTTTTTACTTACAATCTGAAGAATATGGATATTAGGATGCTTTAACTCATCACACATTCTCCATTATATTCTAATCACTATTCTTTTTAAATTGTCTTGTTTAATCTTAACTCAATAAATTAGAAAGGATTACTAATTTATACAGTCAGTGTTTTTATTTTCTCACACAGATTGCAGTTTTTGGTCACTGTTCTTCTGTGCATTTTAGGTCTTCCTTTTATGATCACATTTATTCTTCCTGAGGTATGAATCTTTCACTCTTTCACTGTTTCAATCTTTCAATCTTTCAATGTTTCCTTATCGCATTCTTTGGATAAAATATCTTCATTTTAATTCCCATTTAAAATTATCATTTTGTTAGGGTTATAGAACACTAGCCTTTACAGGATTTATCTTATTTATTCTATTTTTGAAGTTTTTAAGGAATGCTGGTTTTTGTTTTTGTGTTTTGTTTTTTTATATCCCTATTTCATGTCAATACTTAATGTGCATAGAATTAAATGTCTTGATAATAGCTGTCTTATCAGACTAAAGTCAGACTATAGGGAACTGAAATTTGAAAGATTTGATACAATGGAAACCATAAGTATAGAAAAATATTTCATGGAACTTGACTATGAAGAAAAATGAGAAGAAAGAAAAGCAACATGAAGGTCACACTGGATCAAGAAGGGTTACTTTTTACAGAATAAATATATTTGAACTGAGTCTTTCTTTGAAATTACAATGTATTCTTGACATACGAAACATGAGTCACTGTCGTAGCTTTTAAACTAGCATTTTAAAAACTATAAATTCATTTAATACAACTTATTTAACTTTTTTTATTTAACGGTTAAAATAATTTTATAATTTGTTCATTCACAAAATAAATACCTTACATAATTTATTTTCAACATTGATTACATCAAAGAAGCAAAGATGCAGAGGTCAGTTGTCCTAGCCTGAAAAAATTTTAGACAAGAATAAGGGATTTGTAAATACATATCAATTACCCTCAAATGAGTCAGGGTAGTATTCGAGGAGGCGAAAAGAGAAGGGTAGAGTCTCTTGTGAGCAGTAATCAAGGACGGCATAATGTGGGAAGCGACGTTTTTGCCTAGTCTTGGAGGGCAAGCAGCTTTCCTAGTAAAAACAGAAGGGAATTTGGAGAATGGAAAATAAACAGATGACTTCAGGAAGGAAAAGCGTGAGGTGTTTTTGGAAAACGGTCAGCATAATACAGCCTGGATACATCTGTGTGAGGTAACAAATGTACTGTATACAAAGTCATAAAATTATATTGTTAGGATTCTGGGCTGTGCACATGCAATGATTTATTAAATATATGATTTAGCTTAAAGCATAATGATTTTGTAGTGAATTTTAAGAATTTGAATATCTTCACTGATGTTTTGCTAGCAGGGAAACTAAATCTTTGTTTGAAAAATGCAACTAAACATTTTAATATTGTTGTAAAATGTTATATGGATAAGTATGCATCATTTATGAATATGCAAATATGTCAAATCACTGTCTTTCTACTTCAACTACATTCCTGATAGACTTATAAAGTATTTTCAAATGTAAAACTTTCCATTTCCTTATGAATATGCTCAAATTAGAAGTATTTGAAGACAGAAGTTTTTTCAAGGATAAATGAGTGTAAATGAAGATTGTGTCTTCCAAATACACAAACCATATATTTGGTTACCAAGAAGCAACTATTCTAACCAATAATGATAGTGAAAATGAATGTTCATATTAGGCTTTGAAATAAAAAGGAAAAAAAAATCTTTCAAGAAACATTTCTAGGATTCAAACTGAACATGAACCAACCTAGAACGGAGACCTCTGCAGCTGGCAGGTCCTGGAGAGCCGGATCCACAAGGGCAACCCTGCGCCCTGCACCGAGAGCATCCTTTGTTACCAGAGTTGTGAATCTGGGCCTACCTCAATGCTCAGCATTCTCCTCTCCACATTTTCTCCCCCTTACAGGCAAAAAATGAGTCATGAGGGCATTCCGTGGCCTCAGCTCTCAAAGGGTTACTCTTTCTAAGTATTAATGAAAAAAAGTAATAGTAACTAAATCTCTTAATATTGTGTCATTCTGTGGACTAATCTAAGATTTGCTTCAGCTTCAACTTGGGAGACTTGTTGATTTTTTGTTCTTGTTGTTGCTGTTAGTCTTTGAAGTCGGTTGAAATCTCATGATTTTCCCTCGTTCTTTTCAGCTGTATCCAAGAGATATAAAATAAGTCCTATGAAACATTTCTAGTTCAATGAGATTAAAAAAAAATTACACTGTGTTATTAGCAATGAAAACTGTCTGATCAATCCCACAGTAAGCAGGCTTATGGCACACTTGCACACATTTGATTTTAAATGCTGTGGGACAGCTTGTTGCTCTAACCCAGGCCTGGGGCTCTGGGTTCTGGCAAAAAGTTATAACATCCTTTCCCAGCTCTTTGAAAATGGCTAATGGCTGACCTAACCTGTCCCTAATCACACACTTGTGTAATCCACCCCCCTCCCCTCACATCCTGTACCTTCTGCCTGTGTGCCCCTCACCAATAATGTAGAATTGCACCTGTGCATGTTCAGGGGCCAATCATATAGAGGCTTTTAAATCCTTTCCTTATATGGCAAACGAAGGAACTAGCGAGACAGGATGATGTAAAAAACCTATAAAAACCCTGAAGTTGGTTTAGTCAGGGCCAGCATCTTGGAGTGTGAACTCTCCTGGGTCTGTCAATGTAAATATACCTGAGTTCTCCAACTCTCTGAGGGGCGCTTGGTTTCTGGACAGTCAATTTCTGCCACAGCACAGCTTATCGTAATATTTTTTTGCCTCCCATTGGGAAAACTCATTGACAAATGACTCCATGGTTCATTTAACTGTCTCAAAAATATTTCTGGAAAATGTTGGAACTTTCTGAGGACTATTAAAAGGATTTAATTTGGCATGTTGGCTGTGCTTTGATAAGGTACTGTCCAAATCTACCACTGGCTTTCAAGATCGCTATGTGAATTTTAACTGGGACCAAGCCATCTTTTCCATTTCAGAGTGGGTGAGTGCCAAAGCCTTGGTCATCGGTATTTGTGGGCCTGACCGAGGTTCCTGTGGCCTACTAGGAGCTGACTGCCTACACTTTGTCCTTTTGTGCTGAAGGTCTAATCAACTATGGGAACCTTTTAGCTCCATGGAAAGCCTGAGCCCTGTGAGAAATAGAACTGTATCAAAGGGCAAACAGGAACCCTTGTGGTTCTCCCTCCCGTTCACAGATAATCAAAGTCCATTTAGTTGTGTGCTCTAACTCATGGTGTCTGGCTAGTTACATAATATGAGACTGTTTTGTATGTATGTTAAGAGCATTCGTTGAACTGTGTCTGGTCTCTTAAACCTAGAAAGGCAATTTTTAAAATAGAAAATGAAGAAAATTATAATTGCCAATGGAGATAATCCTGTTCATGTGAAGAACATGTGAAAAGTCTATATTTCCAAGTGAATACAGTTTGAGTGTGTCACGCTCCCAAGGAAATCTCTGTATCAGGGCTGAATCATTGAATATAGAAGAGACAGGAAAGAACCGGCCTTTGGAAGTAGATGAAAACCCACAAGGCAACCACCTGTTCCTTGTTAACGGGACCAGTATGGGGAGAAACTGTGCTTTGCTTTTTTCTTTTCCCCATCAGAACAAGGTTGAATTTGGTTCTTTTCAGCCTAACAGGCACCCCTACATCCAATGACCATCTCAGGGAGTGGAACGATTCAGGAGTGGAGCAACGCAATGCTGTGAGGAATGCACAGCAGAAGACAGAGGAGAAAATGTGCCTGATAGCCGAAAAAAAAGAAGTAATTATCAACCACGACACAAGGACCACTGAGAAATAAAAGATGGTGAAAAGTAACATGGGCTCATATTTACATGCTCAGATTCTTTTCCATTAAATACTCATGTCTTCAGACAAACAAACAAGACGTGGCAGTGAAACAGGTGTCACAACATTATCATGGGTGATCTCCATGACACTGTGTCAAAGTGTAGAACTATTTTTACAGGAACAGCCTAGATCAGTTTCACATGGCCATGGATACTTGTGCAAATAAAATCTCCACTTGCTGTTTCCGGAGTTTCTACCAATCCCACCCTTATAAGAGCTCTCTAAAAATAAATGTATTTGAATATTCAAATGAGGATCTTAGTAGGTATGGAGTGAGAAGAATGAATGCCTTTTAGGGATAAACTCATTTTTAAATACAAAGGCCAGTTTCAAATATTTAATCCTTTAGTCTCCTCATGAATTTCATTTTGAGTCTGGAAACATAGTCGAGTGAAGCACAGACGCAGAAATGTGAAGTGAGTGCAGATAGAGCTAAGAATAAACAGCCTACCTCTTGTTCTTTTCGTTTTTTTCTCTCTGCCACTTTCGCTGTTTCTAGGCCCTAGCATCTCATTTCTCGATCCGAGGCCCACTCTTCATCTTCTATCAAAGCCTGGTTTGTGTGCTTCCTCAGTGGAAGACTATCCAGGTAAATCCTGAAAGCTTGTCATTTTCTTCCTTTGTAGGCACAGAGAATTTTGCTCTGGATGCTGATTTGGATAAACTGTTTTTCTGGGTTTGGTTTTGATTTTGCTGTCGCTTATATGTTTGCTGGCCCATTTTGACCATCACCGTCCCATTGCATACCCAGTATTGGCAGATAGCACTCACTCAACAAATGTGTGTGAGACAGAATGAGTCAGAAGCAGTGAAGGACCCTGAGGTGGAGCACCCTAAAATGTGAGGAATTCCCTTTTCTCCTTCATTCACTTCTCTTTTCTTGTTTTCATTAGTATCTTTCTTTTTCTGAACTTTCCTCCTGTCGTTTTCTTCTTATCTCCTTATTTTTCTTATCATTAAAGTTTTTTGGTGCTGGGGATCAAACTCAGGACCTTGTTCTTGCAAGGCAAGTGCTCCAACCACTGAGATAAATCCCTAGCTCCACTACCAAGACTTACAATTAAGTCTTAGTAAAGTTATTCAGATTTGTTTGTATGTGTAAACGACTTTTTGATTCATTTATAGGCAGCCATGGAAAGTGAACAGATCACTCTAGGAAGGTAAGACGCGGGAATCACAAGTCGGAGCCCATCCGGGGAAACCTAGAGGCTCACCAAGAGCCTGTCTCAGAAACCACAAGGTAAAAGCAGCTGGAGACGTAGCTCACCGCAAAGATGTAGTTTCAGCGCTCAATGTGGAAGAAGGCAAGAGTGCTTATTCCTGAGGTCTATGTATGTGCTCAACTAATCTTAGGAAGTTCTCAGTCCTTACAGATAAATCCATAAGCAGAACTTTTTGGAGCAACATATAAATCTGAAGACTGTAATCCTTATAGCAGAAAAATAAATCAGCAAATGGAAGATTGTTAGTTTGTTAATTTCTTTTTGTTTAAGAGCTCAGAAATGAAATCAAATAGTGGAAGATATTGAATGTATTCAGTATAAAGAAATGATCAAAGATTAAGGTGATAGATGTGCTAATTATCTTAGTTAATCACTACCAATACCCAATGTATGCAAGAAAAAAAAACATTGCATTCTACCTCATTAATATCTGCAAATATTATGCATCAATAACAAAATAATAACAAAATATTCAAAAAACTACCAGTTTTTCTTACAAGCCAAATGATTGTTTCTAATAAATTCTTACACTCAAGTGTATTACAACATATTTTCCTTTCCTATCGTAAATATATCATTATTTCACCTGCTTAAAAATTATCTGGATTTCAAAACAAAAAATGGGATATTTGCCTGCAGTTTTTAACAGTTCGTTTCCATGTAGTGATTTTAGTTTTGAGGAAGAGACTTTTGTTTTGTGGAAGGAATATTGCCCAAACAAGAGGGTACTTTCTATTTCATTCTGACACCAAATACTTTGAAAGCCACTCCTTTGTCAGATGGTCTCGATATGTTACCAAAAAAGCAAGCTATTATCCACATTTCATTGATGATCTCTCTGCATTTCCAAAAAGTCAAGTGACTCCACAGGGAAATGAACCTATCAAAACATGGTAGTAGGGAATAGAGTACAAAAAAATTATAACTCCTAAAAAAGTATTTATGAAATCTTGCTTCCTCTGAAATCTCATGGAAATATTAAACCCATACTACTATAATTATGTCATTTCGCCCTTCTAGCTTGGTTCTTTTTGAGCTATACCTATGGTAAAAATAAGCACTGAAAGCCATTATTTTACACCAGTCCAACAGAAGAGGCGAAGGAAGCACAGCATCACACCTCCTTGGCAGAGTAGAGACAAGCCTTATAGTAGAACACATTGGAGAACATGCGTTACTTGGCATCACTGTTCATGTTCAGCTTCTAAGATGGATTCACTTAGTTTCAACATATGCATAAACGGACATAGCATTGGAGAGAGAAAAATCAATTGTAATGCAGCTAAATGTGCAGCCATCTCTCAGAATGCCTCATTTCTTTATATTCAAACAGAGTCCTTAGTTTCTGTCAACAGAATGCACCTTAACTAATTCAAGTAAAAAGGTATCTGTTAGGCCATCTTGGAAGTTCATAGAGTCATTGGGCTTTGGACTCCATTTCTGGGAATTTGCCTACCCAAGAACAGGTCTGCACAGAGTCCTACTGACCCCAGTGATGCTAGAGCAACCTTGGTCACTATTCTGAATATGAAATGCTGTCACATGACTCACTGCCAGCCTCAGAGACATCAATTGAACTGGCCTGAGTAGCAATGTGTCACTGTTTTTGGAGGAATATAGCGCCTGATCTGTTAAATCTCAGATGTGCTGAGTTTGTGGTCTCAAAACATCAAAGAATGAAGTCGTGAGTAAAAGGAGGAGGCCAGGAGAGATTTACTGGAAATAAGGAGAGGGAGAGTAGCTCCTGGATTTCCAGGGGGGACCCGTGTGAGAGTCCACTGAGACTCTTTGTCAATGATAATTTATACAGCAAAATCACAATGTGGGTATGTCCTGGGTTAAAGTACAGTCAACCTATAGGTATAGTCACTTGGCTATACTGTGACAAGCATAGTCACTTGGCTAATACTGATCCAAAAGGGAAGCAAGTCACTTAACAAGGGGACGTGGAGACAACAAAGGAATTCTTGGAAAGGGATGGGTCCAGATGTTCTGGTCACCCATCCATACACCTGGTCCCCAGCTGGTCTCACTGAATCAGTGGTGCTAGCTACACTGTAATCTCATGCTGCTGTTTATCTGTAGGGAGACCTGCAGG
>PVJO010020999.1:0-30901 GCA_004026905.1 Hystrix cristata | reverse complement strand
AAAATTTTTAATCTTTTTCATTTTTATAAGAACATGTTTGCAGTATATAATGCCTACATTCCTTGTGCTGATTTGGTACATGTAAATAACACATCTTAATTCTTTTTTTTTACCCACTTTCCCTTCCTTCCTCTCATCTCTTGGCCCCCTTCCCATTTGAGAAAGATCTAACTCCCTACTTTTGTCTATCTTGTATTTTACTTTTTATTTATAATTTGGGTTTCTCATATAAAAGAAATCATGTGATATTTAAGCTTGTATGCCTGATTTATTTCACTTACCATTATGGTCTCAAGGTACATGCATTTGCCTACAAAGGACTCAAGTTTATTCTTTGAGGCAGAGCAGCACTCTACCGTGTATAAAACCTCCTTTTCTTCATCCATTCATCTGTTGATGGACATAGAGGCTGCTTCCACAATTTAGCTATTTTGAATTGTGCTGCTACACGCATGGCTATGCATGTATCACTATGATACCATGCTCTAAATGCAGGCATTTTTACAGATAGGTAATCCATAGCTCAGAAAATTGCGTTGCCCCAAATCACAGAACTATCAAATGGCATTAATAGTATTGGAACACTGGAATAAATCTGAAATTTTAATCTCACCCACTATGAGACATTGCTTCTGTTATGGCTTGTGTCTAGATGTCCCCCGAAAGCCTCATGCACTCATAGATGGGGGTTTTCAGATGTGGCTGGATCTAGAATGTGTGATTAAAGGTATGTGATTCCTAGATTAGTCCATCTATTGATTTGGCATGGTTCTGGGTGTGGATGCTGGGAAGGCCCACCCTGGGTGTGAGTGCTACCTGCCCTCAGGAGGGTGGTCTGGGCAGAATAGAAAGGACAGAAAGAGTGCTGTTGAGGTTGCTTGCCATTGCTTGCTGCTTGCTACTTGACTGCTTTGCAGCTTTTTGCCCACCATGAACTGTTTCTACTCTGTGATGCCCCCTGCCTTGGAGCCAGCCGACTATGGACTGAAACCTCTACAAACTGTGGGCTAATTAAACCTTTCTTCCTTTAACTTTGGGTACTGGGCATTTTGTCTTAGCAATGAGAAAAGTAACTAAGACAGCTTCCTACAATGCATATCTCTTGTAGCCCAAGAAAATGGAAGAGAGTGGGTGCCAGGGGTAGTGGTGAAGGGTCCCACAGGGTGGAGAGAGGTGGTCCCTGGTCCTGGGCAAACCTGGCTTCAGCTCTGCTGCTGTGTTTCTGACAAGTTGTGGCTTCTCTATAAAATTTGTTGGTTATATCTTCTTCGTGTTTCTAGTTCCCAAAATGTGCTACCCTTTGTTGAAAAATAATGATGGAAAAATGACATAACACTGCAAGAGGATACATCCTGAGATGCTGTCCAGGGAGTGGAGATAGATGGTATTGATTCACTGATTCAAATGTGGTCTCTAAGATACTTTTACTTTTGTTGAAAGGTAAAAGAAAATGAAGTTCTGAGGAGGTAAGTGGCCCAGAGTACACACAGCAAAGCTAGCTGTCTGCAGAGAGGTGGCCATCAGTCACCAAGGCCTGTGTGAGCACCCGTGAAAGTGCTCCACACAGCCCCAGGCGCCATCTCCATCCTGACACCCTTGGAGAGCCACAGGTGAGTTGAAAGGCCCGCACGCGTGTCCCCAGGCTGGCCCGCACCCTTCAAAGGAACAGGTTTCTTCACGTGCTGTGCTGCCTGCGGCCTCGCTGATGAGATTCAGGACATGCAATCCCAACACAGGGCACCTTGGCATTTGCGGAAATAGTAGACTAAGAAAGCCCTTGCCTCCTCCTCACCCCTGTGCGATAATGCAGGTCACGAAACCCTGGCAGCTTTCTCTGCTTTTCCCGGAAGCAAGTCAGAGGACCCTCCTTCCAGAGGCACCCTCCCCAGGCCTGGAGGGAAAGAACATCACTACCTTGGAAGACACAGGGTCGCAGAGAGCAAGCTGAACAAACAGACCGTGCTAGGCTCCCCCCACTGGATTACCACTAGAGAAATACTCTGTTGTCCAATGACTTTCCTCCACGACTGAGTTCTCTTCATCAAATTTAACGCAAAAATCCACGAGTTTATCAGTCATTGGAGCTTCATTTCCTTATGAAGACTCCTAATAGCACAATGTCACAGAACTTACTCAATGTGCATGTTTATCTCCTGTTGATCTGTCTTTATCAGTGTGATATTTTAGATCCAGCCAAGGACTCTCAGTAGGGAGAGAAAAGAGTCACAACTGAGTGTTAAGTCTGTACAAAGAGTCACAAAGAGTCACAGCTGCATGTTAAATCTGAGGCCATCGCTATTTACACATGTCTGAGGCCACTGCTATTTACACATGTCATAATGGTTTTCACTATGACATCGCGAATTTGCTGCACAGTTATTTTTCATGTTTTAATACAAAGAACATTGCTTTAGAAGATAGTATCAATCTTCAGTTGCAATAAAAAACTAAATATTAACTGTGCTTAAGTGGGAGTTATCAATTACTTAATATTTGTCTGCTTTTTACACATAAGATTCAAAGCAAAAACTTTTTTATTTTATCAGTATATATTTGCAGTACAGAAATTTTACATTCACCTTAGGGAATAGGCGCATGTACACGACACAGCTTGATTATTTTTTAATTCCTTCCCCTTTCTAACCTACAGAATGGGAAAAAAAGTTGTTTTTTTTACTAGCTATTCCTCAGACAAAGGACTAATATCTAGAATAAATTTAGACCACCCAAAAATAAAAGAGATGGTCATCTGAAATGAATAGACCCTCCTGAGAGGTATAAATGGCCAACAAAAGAGAGGAGAACTAGATAGGGAAAAGGGGGAAAAAGAAGGAAATTTAAAAGAAAAATAAGATGAAAGGGAAAAAAATGGAAAAATGTAAATAAACCTGTTTCAAATAGGGAGGGGAAGGGAAGAGGAGGGAAAACCAAGATATATCATGTACAAGTACAAAATAACCATGTTGATTATGATCATTATGTATACAATGTACCAATACATGTTCTTGGTAAAAATAAAAAAAAATGGCCAACAAACATGAAAAAATGTTCAGCATATCTATGGCCATTAGAAAAATGCAAATTAAAACAACACTAAAATTTCATCTTGCACCAAAAAGAATGGCTATCCTCAAGAAATCAAAGAATAACAAATGCTGGCCAGGCTGCAGTGAAAAAAGACCTCCACACACATTGTTGATGGGAATATAAATTAGTACAACCACTAGAGAAATCAGTGTGGAGATTTCTCAAATAATGAAAATTAGAAATTCCATTTGAAGCAGCAATTCTTCTTCTAGGTAGATTCGCAAAGGAAAAACTTTCTACCAATACATCGCATTGAGTTTGTTCAAATGGCACAGTGTGTTTGGTTTATATCATCGTATCATATAATACAGATCCAAAAGAAAGGACTGGAATCTATTAGGTTGAATCATGAAATTGCCATTTTATGTGTAATAAATCATCAAATATTGGAAACTGCATGAATTACATACACACATGTAAAACGGACAACTAGGGCTGCATAATAGTTTGTGCACATGAAGTTTCAATGAGAAATGTGTTATCATTAGAAATTAAAATAGCCGAAGATAATTAAAAAATACTATAGAGAGTATAAAATTATTTCTGAAAGCTTAGTGTTTCCATTTGGGAACTGAGTTTATATTAAACATTTGTGTTTCTGCCTGCTGTTAAAGCATTATTATTTATATGCTCTTAAAGAAAATAAAGTTTACCATTCCCACATTTGTGAAAGGCGATAAATAGTTTTCATGGATGAGTTTTAGTCAATGACTATTCCTACATATAGCATTTTTTAGCCCTCAGCCCAAGATATGTTTATCTAAGCATTCATTTCTATCCACATTTTTCTACTGCATCATTATATACTTCTTATAACCTACAGCTCAGCTTTCAACACTAATCATCAGTGGGTGGGCAGAAACCTCTGTATACTAAGAACGCATAATAATGCAAATGTTTGGGAAAAGCATTGCAGTAAAAGTGAAGCTATTAGGGTGTTTTGGAAAGGAAATCTAGTAACTACATAAGCCTTAAATCTGATAGATGTTAGCATATCTAGAAAGCTCTTGAACCATCAGAATACCTTAGTTTGCTTAGCACTTTATATTTTTCCAAAAAGTTTCTACATATATTAAATTGCTTATATTAGGCCTCACAGGAGCCAAATGCAAGAAACAGGGAAGATAACTGTCATGTGGGATGTTGAAAAACTAAATCTCATTGAGATCAAACGAGTGATGGAAGAGCGATTTATGGGCGGGGCAGAGCTAGGACAGCTATAAATACTGTCACAGTTCTTTTGATGTTTTGCTGAGAGCAACTTGCACTTTGCTGAAAAATTTGTCTCAATGGTCACAAAAGATGTACCGGGTTGAGAAAAGAATGAGTATCCCGTTGGCCCCTGTGTGGCCTGATTTAATGGGCTTGAGATCTGGATTCTCCCATCTGCTTAGGACCACGCTTCTCATCACTTCCGGAACTTGTGATAACCACTCTAGAATGCCTGGATTGGAGGCTTGCTATGGTACAAAAATGCACACTCACATAGGTGCATCCATGCTGATGAGCAGGGCAAGAAGGAGTGTCTGTATTTGTCACTGACTAACTACTTGGAGAAGAGCTCCAGGTAGTGAGGTCTACACCTAATGCCGAAGAGAACAAGCGGGTCACTTTGTTCCTGCCCTCTAAATATATATTTTATTTCCAAGTCTTCTCAAGTCTTTCTCTCTAGGAAACAAACTCTCTTCTTCCTTCCTGAAAGGCGTCCCCTTCTTGGTGGAGAACTGTCCACTAAATAATTGTGGAGTTGAAAGACTATCTTTTCCAGACCTTTTCTCTCCCAGCGGAGGGCAGTGAGGGCAGAGAATTCAGTCGGGAGTGTTTTAGCTCTGTAATGAAATGCCAATCTGAGCACGCGTCTTCTCTCTTACACTCAGTCATGTTGCCACGTGCGCTGTTTATATCTTGCCAGAACAAGAGCTACAAGTTCCCTAAAGAAGCTACCTACACACCTTTGCATTTCCCTCCCTAGACCTGGCATAGTTTCCTGCTTATAACATGGTGAGTTGAAGTGTTAACAAATGATGGTCTTTCCTGCAAAGGAATGTTACATTTTTGGAAATTCCCTTTGAGCCCTGTGGCCCGGAGGCCAAGTGACTATTCTATGAAACACCCCCTGGGGGACAGGGCTCCACGGCCAGCAGGAGCTTACCGCCCTACCACCGTGGAGCTGTGAGTGTTCTGGGGCACCCCAAACCTACGGGTGCAAGTGGGACAAATAGTCTGAGAAAGCCAAGTATAGACATACCCGTATCTACAGATAATGACAGATATGGTAAATATAGACATGACTTAGAACAAGAGTTCTCCCGTGGTAAAAAAAAAAAAAAAAAAATTAAAAAGACTTTTCTTTTTCGTCTTTTAAAAATTATTCATCCTGTCCAGAGATGATTTCAGTACAGTCATCAGCACACTGGTTTCTTATTGTTTATTTGAAAAATATTTGAACATGTCCAAATATATAAAAGCTTTCCAACTTACAACTCAAATGTCATTTCCACTCTCAACCTTTCATCCTGGCAATTGCAGGTAGTTTCTCTCTACTGATTTTCTTTAGTACTTTATTAAAACTATTCTTTTAAAATATAGTTTATTACAGATGTGATATAATTCTCCCACTGAAATATAAATTCATTGAGGGTTCTTGTATTAGTAGGTATTCTCATTATTGGAGGACACAATACTTGACACCTACAGCTTAAAAGAGGAGAGGTTTAATTTTGGCTCATGTTTTAAGGAGGTTTGGTCCATGGCTGGCTGGCTCCAAGGCAGAGACAGCATTGCAGAAGAGCATGGAAGAGCAAGAATGCTTAGTTCATGGAGCTGGGAGGTGGGCACGGGAACAGTGCCAGTCAGGAAACAAGTCAGGGACCATACATGCTATCCAAGGTCACACCTCCATGAACTACCCCCACACCCCGAAGTGCTCCCACAATCCCCAGAGCTGATCGAGTTGATGCTTGACCAACACGGCTCTAGCCTCATACACCAAAATGTCTCCCATCAAGTTGCAGTATATGGTGAATGCTTCATTATATCTGCTGAATACAAATAATGAGAGTCTAAAATTACTCGATCTTATGAAGCTAGTGTGAAATACATGGAGTTTTGAAAAAGCCTTTTGCCTTTAAGAAGTTCATGTTATTTTCATATGAGGTCAACCAGAGAGAACACAGCAAAAGATAAATGGTAATTTAAATACAAATATGGGTATTCTGCTAGTTAAATGTGCCAAAGCATTGTGTCATATATCACCTCACTTATGATCAAAATCCACAGTAGCAAGAAAGGGAAGTATTGAATTTTTATTTTGAATTCAACTGTTTCAACTTTCAGTTAAATGACTCAGAATGGTGAAATGTTCCCTAAAAATTATAATTTGAGGTCAGTGTTACAGTGTAGGACCTTAGGTGCCAATTCCTAGTGCCAAAAAAATCCAAAACAAAACAAAATGAAAAACCAAAAAAAGAAAAAAATACACTCACACACACACACATATACACATATGTCCGCATATAATTTTTAGATAGGAGAATACACTTTAAGGCTTGCTTTTGAAGTTATTTTTAAAATGCTGTGCTTTTAGCAAACATGAGGCTGTGAAAGTGGTTCCTTTTGACTCTGTAAGGTATTGACGGCATCGAAGCTGACCTAAAGCCCGTTCTGGGAGGCCCTGTGATGAATGACAATTCTGCATCCCTCCATCTCTCCACTGCCTCTGTGGGTCCTTATTATCACCTGCAAGGTTGCAGAACGAGATGACATGCTCCCAAGTGTGACATTAATTGTGTTTGTCCCAGCTGTGACTTGGTCTGAATAAGTGTTTGGCTGGCTGACGTGAGGCGATCACACGGTGTTGAACAATGGACACTCTGAGACTGTTCTCTGCAAGGCCCTGGAGTCCACACACCAGGCAGGAGTCAGAATGTGTTCACTTAATAATCAAGGTCATGCTCGGGGTGCCGTTATACAGTCACTTTAATATCCATAATGCTAATTTTAAATCCCAGCAACCCAATTCCGATTTTGCCTTTTAACAAAATGTACAGTGTTTTCTGGTAAAAAGAAAAGTGGCGGGAGGATTTTGAAAGTGTCTCCAAATTGTTAAAGGGAAACTCTGCTTTTAGAAGCCTACAATCTGAGCTCAGAGAAAACCTAACAAACAAAAAACAAAAAGGGATGCTGGAGTCCAAGAGAAAACAAGCTTCCAGGTTTGCTCAGTTATGAAGATTTACAGGCACATTTGGGACTTTGTTCTCTCCAGCCGTTGGGTGACTTATGTATTAGATAGTTTATTACCTGACTAATTTGAAACTACTCATTTAACAAATTGCTTATACTGTAAGACAAAATAAGAAAAAGAAAGGGGCTGGTAATAGGTGTGTAGCTCAGAAAAGATTAGCTTGCTAGAAGCAAAGAGAGCTCCCCTGCTAGGCGGCTTACTCGAAGCTGCTAGTGATTTCCTAAGTGTGCGTTCCACAGGCATGAAGACTTGTGAACGGGTACGGACTGTGCTACACAATGTCCCACGCTGATGCGCATTGGCATCAAAGCCCGCTTAAACGCGTCCTGCTTACATGGAGCTTACACGGGGAAGAGCTGAGACTCTGTGGCGGCTTGAAGTCCTACATCATCTTCTCACTGAGTTTTCGCCCTCATTCCCTCTCTGTGCCCCGATTCCTTCATCTGAAAACATTTATGGCCTTCTACTCACTGTGACATCCTCGTTTGAGACGCGCTTAATTTTTAATAAAATTGATGTGGAAATCCACCCAAGCTTTACCTATGCACCCGATGTGTGTACACATGTGCATTTTCCCTTTTGCTTTGTTACATGCAGTTACCTGCAATTTCAACAATGCTGAAAAATATTCTCACAAAGAGGAAAATGGTAATAGTGATTTGGTGATTTTTTTTTTAAAGTAGAGGCTAATCTAGACAAATAAGTGAAGATGTCCACAGGAGGATTTAGAGATTAAAGAATCACCGAGGCTTGAAGGATTAAAAAAGAGAAGATGAACTGTGGCATTCCTCACACAAAGCAGGAATAAAAACTGGACACTGAATGTGAGGAAGCGGAAGCTGAGAGATGAGACCGCATCTTTGGGAGATGCAGAAAGCAAAAAGAAGATCAGCAATGACTGAACTTCAAATTGAGTGTGTAGTGCAGCATACGGAAGGCAGCAAACACATTTTAACAGGGGCAGGAATACAAATTAGTTTTCAACATGGTAAGTTTGAAGTGACAGTGGGATATTCATGCACAGATGTCCAACTGACATTTGGATGGACGGGAATGAAGTTCAAAAGAGAGGTGAGAGTTACAGATTGGTTTTGGGGAGTATTCTGGAGGTGATAATTGAAGCCATGAAAGTGAATAGGGCTTCCAAGGGAGCATGAAGAAAATGACATGGAAGAATGTCAAATCTGATGTGCAATGTAATCATTACAACACTTAAACAATCATGCTCTAACAAACTTAGTGATTTAAGTGTTAAATTAGATATTTTCCAAATAAATAATTTGGGAAGGTGTAAAACATAGCCACTAAATTCTTTTGTAGTTTCAAAAGGAAGATGTTACAGACACTGAAGCTTTGTTCTTATGAGAACATCAACAATAATAAGAAATTCTTCCCGGGCTTCAGACAGACAGAGCTGGGTTCGAGTTATTGTTCTTCCAATACACAGTCAACTTTAGTCAGCTTCTTGCTAGCAGTCTTGACTGTTACCTGATTACCTGCTTCATGGCATCCCAGATTACCCTCCCGGAGCACAAAATTGCTGCCTGGGACAGTAAGAAAAGGTACCGTACAGCTGGTCAAAGTTAACGGTGAGCCTCTGTAGCACGCAGGCTGAGGCCCGGCCTACGGTGAAGATCTTAGATTTATGAAGGTGTTAAATTATATCAAACTGGGACTTTCTTGGCACTGTGTCCCAGGAAAAAGGACAGGCGGGAAATTGCAGCGTTCACCCAAAGTTAGGGAGAGTGTAGAGGTGCTGTAGAAAAAAGAGAGAAGCAAGGTTGAGATGGGTGCATAGAGGTGTGACAAAAGACTCTAGACAGTCATAAAACCTTGGGAGACGTTGAGTGTACAGCAGAGTGTGAGGAGTGGTAGAGAGGAAGAGAGAAAAGCAGCAGAGCAACTGGAACAGTGTGGAGATCAGGCCCTGGAGGTCTCTGGGAGGGGCAAGGAGGTGTGGTCAAAGTGAGTGTGTGGTGAACTAACATTTGGACTTCTGAAGCTGCAGCAGGCATGTTATAATTTCCATCCAGATGTCCCCTCCAGGCCTCGTGTGCTCCTTTGGGAGGTGACCGAATCATGGGGCGTGATCCTCATCACTGGATTAGTCCACCGGTGAGTTTACAGGTAGGTGTGAGGCTGGGAAGTGAAATCTGGCGGGAGGAGGTGGGTCGCTGGGGGTGTGGCCTGGAAGGGCCCCTCTCCCTCCCTCCTCCTGTGATCCCGCTCTCGGCTTCCTGCCGCCCCTCTGCCCTGCCGCCCTCCTTGGATCCAGCTGTGGACTATGGACTGAAATCTCTACAAACTGTCAGCCAGGATCAACTCTCTCCTGCTTTAAACTGTGAGTGTCTGGTATTGTGTCCCAGCAACGAGAAAGTAACTTAGGCCCAAGATTCAGGCAGGCGAGTGGTCGGCTGAAATGGCATAACCTGGGAAGGTAAGGAGTTTGGTAACTGCGAGACCAGATCAAAAACTGGGTTATGTACAAGCGTAGTGAAGTATATTAGGTGAGCAGAAAGGGAAGTTATATTTCAGGCTCCAGAAACCCCAGTGATAGAAGGAGTGACCAGGAGAGTCAGCTGGCAACGACAAGGAGGCACACAGAGTCAAGGAGGGAAGACTTCAGACCAAGGTGGATGAGCGATGCCCAGAAGAAGTGATGAGGAGGCAGAGGCCCAGCTCCCTTTCCTCCGGCATCAGCCTGGGGTCTGGGTCTGGCCGGCGGCCTCCCTGAGCCTCCTCCAGTAGAAGAGGAGCGTCCCTAGGGTGTGGTCAGGATTCATCAAGGCAGGTGGCGAAGAGATCGTTTTCTGAATTATTAACTGAGAAACAAGTATTTCAAGGAGGACAGGGCCAGGCTGCTGGTGAGAGTCTAAAGCAGGAGGGGAGCGGTCTTAGAACAGTAAGGGCACGAAGGCAAGAGTGGTAGGAGAGACCGGAGTGTGGAACTCGGTGCTGGACGGAAGACCACGGGAGGCCGAGCATGCTGTCTCAGTTCTGGGACACTGTCCTCAGCTTCGGACACATCTGTGCGCTTCTGGGAAGTGATAACTGGCAGGGTGTGGTGAAAGATTTGCCAGGCCTCCATTAGAGTAACTGCCACCAGGCTGTTGCCGGGAGGAGCTTAGACACTAGTCCAGAAGTATCGGTGATGTGCATAAAGACAGGGACTTTGAGAACTGCACATAGACATCCCACGTTTTTCCTAATATAAACTAAAACGGTCACTATGTGAGCATTGACTAGAAGGAGTTTTATTTGCATTAATCTTCCTATTTGTTCACGGAAGCTCCTTGCTCCCCTGCTCTCCTATCCCGAGGTCCTGCATCTTTCCGTGGCCATGTGGCACAGATGTCCTATACATGGCAGTGGAAAGGAAATGGTCTCCTTACGAAAGCCAGCAGAATTTTCTCTGCTACTTGTTCGATGTTTGAGCAGTTTAAGGAATTCAAAGAGTAGGAAAGAATAACAAGCATCTGATTGGAACTTATTGCAATGTGGACATGGAGAATGAATGTAAAAAAGGGATCTGCTATTTCTAAATAGTGATGGAGTGACTGTAAGCGACCCGAACTTTGGCATCATGGTTCGTTTTTTTGTTTTTTTTTTTTTTCCTCCTCAGTGAAACAGGTAAAATCACATTACGTCTGGTAGAGTGAAAGAAATTCCTTTAAGACACTTTCACTATCACTTAAGGCAGATAATCAGAAGCAAATAAATTTTTGAGTTATTACAAGACAGTGTTCTCCGCAACGATGGCTGTGTGCTAGATAGTGCTTTTGGAGACAGATTTGTTGTTGTTGTTATTGTTGTTATTGTTGTTCAAAGAGAACTTCCATGAATTTACTGTTCCTAACCATATCCCCCAGAAGGAATTAATGGCATTTATGTCTCTTTAAGAGTTTTGCTACTAAATTTTTGCTTGATAGTTTTCCATGTTAACAGTTTTAAAACAAACTTTGAAGGCCTCAAAATTATGTGTGAAAATACATTCAATTTTTTCCTCCACCTCTTTCTCTCTGTGATTTTTTTTTTCTTTCTTATAATGAATGGTGATTTCATTGAAATATTCTTGCCAGGAAGTTTACCTACTGACAACACGGTAGGAATGATGATAAGGAAAAAAGAAAACTTACAAACATCTGCAATATGATAAATTGGTGGGAATGATTTTAAAGCCTCTTAAAAATCTCATCATCCTGCTGAGACACGCCGGTGAGAGGATGAGGTACAACTGAAAGGCTTTCATAATTCGACAGAGGAAATGTTGAAAGATGACTGTGAGTTGCGCTAACTAGTTACACAGGCTCACGGGAAACTACACATGGCTGCCTGAGGTACTGCTCCCTGGAGACAGGGGTGTCCTGGGACAGCACGTACATCCGGGGTCTGGCCACTGACAATTGGCAGAGCCCCCTCAAGCATTCATCCATTAAGTTTATGATGCAAAGCAACACTGGTTCTAGGATCATGAGTTTTGGGAAACCAGAAGCATGAAAAACCAAAGACTAGAGCCACTCAAGAGAGTTAGGAAATGAGGCAGAGCTGTGGGCCAAATAATAATTAGCTCAGTGCCATATGACCCCAGGCATCCATGGCCATGTTGTAAGTCCCCAGGCAGAATCTGACTTCTCTCAGAAGAGATTAGAGGGGCTTAGATAAATTCTGTGGGCTGACATAGTGGGGGCACCTTCAAGGACACTGTGCCCATTTCTTATGCATATCACATCTTGCAAATCAAAATACCTAAAACCTATTTCACTTCTGTTCTCCCTGACTTCAGAGACCGTAGAAAAGAGATGCAATAGCCAAATATGAAGCAGTTCTGGATCCAAGGAAACCCACAGTTTCTTATCACAAATATAGTACTTGAGTCTGCAAACAAGATGTCCTTAGGAGACCTCTGAGTTCTATTCATTTCATAGAATTTGGGGCTTAAATTAAATATGATGAAGTCAAAGTGATATAGGGAGAAAAAATATAACTCCCAACCTGCTAGATGTCAGTTATGCCAAGTTCGTGGTCCCCAAAATCAAAGAATGAATTCTAAGGGAAAAAGGTGGTTAAGAGTAGAAAATTTATTGAGAGAAAGAGGGGGAGAGAGAGAGAGAGAATGAGCTCCTGAGAGACAGGAGGGGACCTGAGTGGGTTGCTAGTGAGCCCACTTTTCAGGGGAAGTTTTATAGAGCAAAATTGCGAGGTGGGTACAATGTGTGTCAAAATGATGATTAACCAATAATATTACAAGTGTTGTTGCTTAGGTAATATTGATCCAATGAGGAAGAAGTTCACATAGCAAATGAACATGGAAAGAATAAAGACATTCCAGGATGGGGTGGATCTGGAGGTCTTGGTCGCCCACCTGGGTGACGTAGACTTTATCAGATCAGATAAGTGTGATCCTCAGTTTATTGTTTATCCCTCGGGCAGGGGTGTAGCTCTGGTCTCTCCATCCTTATCTTGAGGCCTGACCTTCAATGGATGCGCCTCTGGCCATAGTTGTAGTGTACTCTCCTCTTGTGTATTGACTCCATGGAGGGCCCAGCCCTGCCTGGCTGACTATAATATTTCTACCTTACTTAGTGGTCTATAATAAAAGTAATATTTGAATACATAAGTGTTTAAAAAATTACTAACACTTGTGTCTTACAGAACATTGTCAATTTTATGACCAAAAAGAAAATATAAATTTTCTAATTTGGTGGGTGGGAGAGACGTATGGCCTCAGGAAGGTCACTATAAACCATAGCTGGGCTAGCGCAGGGGGATCCGTGGGGACGCGGACTGCACACCTGCTGCTACCCTGACCCAGTCCTGTTCCAGGGCGGGAGACCAGGCTCCCAGAGGCCAGCATTTTAATATCAGAGCATGAATTTAACTTAATCTGTGGTCTCAGCTCAACTCATTTCACCTAGACTAAAATAGAAGAAAAAACTCTTTCAATTTCATCCTGACAAACACTGGGAAATTTCTGTGAGGGGGCGAAGCGTCTTCCTGCTGCCCAATAATCCCTCATTTATCCCTCATTTATCATTTATCAGCATCCCACGTCGATGCTGACAGCTCCAGTTTAGCAATGGAAGTCAGATAAACTTTGAAGTTCTTTGCAAGTAGATTTATTAAGTTTTTTGACTGTAATATGGTTTTTAATGCAAGAAATTAGGAGATATGATTTTTATTGTCAACAAAAGCTTTAGTTATTGCCTCTTATCAATGTGATTACAAAGTGATTTCAAACTACTCTGTCTACACAATCTTAAATATTTTCAGTTGAATCCACAAGAGCATTGTTTCTGCGGCCATTTATATATCCAATTATAACAATATTGCTTAATCTGAGGACAAGTTATTTCATCCCTTTTACCCTCTTTCCTTCAACCATAAAATAGTTATAGAAAACTTAACTGGCAGAATTGTTTTGATAACTAAATTTTGAAAAATATGTGTTAGATGTCCAAAGATGTCTACCTCACAGTGAATACTTAACAGATATTTATCTAGGCTTTTCCAAAGTATTTATTTTTGTTTTATATCACATCATCGAAACACATAAATAAAAGATCAAAATATTTGCTTTCCATTTAGGATTTTGTCATAGCATGGCCTTCCTGTCAGCCCGACTTTGGAAATTTCTCATCTTTTCTCTGTCTTTCCGCTTATGTCACTAATAATCTACTTGGTTCTAGTTCTGCAAGACTTTAGTGACAGAAGCACCATTTAGTCTTTTCCTATTTTAAATTAAGAAAAATTGAAAACGACAAATTCATTTACTTCTTCACTCAGTCAAAGAGCATTCAGAAGGCAGCAAGTGCCCTAAAACGGCAGTGGTTTTGCCATCGCAGGAGGTCCAATATGGGGCCCTGTGGTGTGGGCGGATCCCTCAGCTCCCTGGGCCTTGGTTTAGTCATCTGTAAAATGAGGATATGCTGGCGCTGGGCACCACAGGGCGCACTGTGCAAATGACGAGTCTAGGAAGGTCATGAAGCTTAACGAGAGCGGACAGACTGGTCCCTGAAGGGCCAGGGAAGTCTACAAAGTCAGAGATGTAGGAAGGCTCCCCGGAGGGCTGCATGGGAAATCAGAAACTGCTGCTCTATCTCTGCCTTGCTGCACACAGAAGCGAGCAAAGGCAGTGCTGGGAAGCTGATCGCGTGCTGAGGAAACGGCAAGGCTTAAAGCCCGATTTACCTGGACACACAAGGTGAAAGAGAGAGGGGAGTGAGAGGAGGGATTCTGGAGGCCTTGAACATCTGAGAATTCTCTGCCGTGGAGGTCTTGGGAACAGGCGTGGAGCTAAGAAAGACAGTGGGGTGGCAACGGGGAAAACAGGCAGCAAGACTACCCAACTCAGCTCATGATGAATTTCTCTAGAGAGAGAGCTGCCGGCTATTCAGTCCAAGAGGACTGAGAGGATTGTGGCGCCTAAACAGAAATAGAGAAAGAAAAGAGGGAGACAACGCAGGGTCAGTGGATTCACCTACAGGTACATCCAGAGGCCAGGAGAAGGAAGACGCCAGGATAGCAAGCTATTCAGGAGAAGTGTAGGGTGTGACACCAGGGACACTTTAAATGTCCTGACATCATTTTATTGACAAGTCTGCCAGACGACACATTCTCATCATTTTAAAAAGAATTTTCAGTCCCACCATTGATTTTAAAATAGTACTTTTGTTTATTGATAACCAGTAATTTATGAAACTATCATATATAGCAGTGAGACCTAGAGAGATTCATGTAATCAGCACAAGAATTCTGAAAATACAGCCTAATGTTTAAACCACAGACGAATTTTATTCTACTTCTGTCACAGATTTTCTATTTTAGATGTGGAAAGTAAGCAATTCTTTTTCTGAGCTCATTTCTCCCTTTTAGAATATGAGGTTTACAAAGTTTTACTTAATATGAAACATGCAGTTTACAATATTATATAAATGAAATTGATATAAGATATGAGACGTACATAATCGACAAAACCACAGAGGATTCTCCACTAGTTATCCTTTTATTCTAATATTCTAAGTAAGTCCTTTGACTTAGAGACTAGTTTACAGGCATCCTTGATGTTCAAGCTTTTATTTGATTTATTTTTTGTCTGTTTCCCCTTTTACTTACCATTTCAGAAGAAAGAAACTATGGACAGGCTCTTGGAAATCAGACCCCAAATGGAGTTCTGTTACACCAGGTAGTTTCAAGAATGCTAAACAAAAACAAAGGTAGCGAGGACTTCCAAGGACCTTGAAAGGTTCACTCAACAACAAAGAGCCTGCTGACGACATATCTGTGGTCATCCACAGTGCAGGATAAATGAGCAGTGTATGTTCTTTTCTCTGTCTCATAGAAATTTCTGGTTTAACAGGTAGCTTATTCTACAACCCAGACATACAGGTGTAGGGAAAAGAAATCAGAGAAAAATCAATGCTCTGATTAGGTGGTACCTACGTGTATAAGAGTATAAACACTTTGTAGACGCTCCTGACACAGACTCCTGTCTCCCTCACTGGCTCAGTTAGATCACCCCGCAGTTGCCTGTTTCTCCTGCATCCAGTTTCCTTCTCTTTATTGCATTCTTTCAACCATACTCTCACACACTAGGTCATCTCCAACCATTAAAAAAAGCAAGCTACTTTCCTCTCACATCTAGCAAATATACAATGTTCTGCTTTCCTTAGAGTAAGACTCTTAAAAGGAGTTCATGCTTAGCTTTCTCTAATTTTCCTCTTTGGATCATTTCTGGAACCCACAACCATCAGGTGGGTTTCTTTCGCCTGTTTACGGAGACACGAAGCTTGCAGAACTGGGAGGGCTTTCCTAGTCTTCATCTGAGATGAAAGGTGAGCAGTGTGGGCAGCAATTGAGGTCTCCTCTCCTGAAAACGCTTTCTCCTTCAATGTCTGCAAACTCACACATGCCCACCGCTCTTCCTACTTCATTCGTTACTCCTCTCTGATGTCCTGGGCTTCTCCTCCTCTCCCCAAACTCTGAATGAGGACCAAGGATTGACCGCGGGCTACTTCAGCGCTCTATCCACACTCATGGCCTACATGAAGCCTTTCAGTCCCATCTACAGTTTACCAGCTTCCAAATTCACATCCCAGCTCTGAACTCTCCTCGGAACTGCAGATCAGTACCCCACGGTCATGGTCCAATCTGTTCACGGAGGTCTCACAGTCATTTCAGCCTTGCCCTGCTCCCCACCAAGCACTGTCTGCTCTCCCCTCTCCAGCGCGAACATCCCACTTTGCTTCTCATGAAACAACTGCTCTGAACAACGACTCAATCAAGCCCAAAGTCTTACAGTCATCTTTGATTTTTCTTTCTTTCTCTTACTTCTCACATCCCATTTGTTAGCAATTCTGTCATATTTTGAAATCCATCCCGACTATGACCACTCCTCGCCCATTCCCCAGCCACCCGCACTGAGCCAAGTGCCTGACGATGGTTTCCTCTCAGACTTCCGGCTTCACCCTTCTCCACGCCCCAGTCTATCTCCAGGGAGAAACAGGAGGGATCTTATTAACATAGTGCACACTACAAATATACACAACTTTAATTTGTAAATTATGCTTGAACAAAACTGGAAACCCGAACGGAATGGAAGTCAGATCATGTCATCCCTCAACGCAAAACGTTCCACAGCCTCCCAGAGCTGGTCCTCACCCTGTTCCCTCTTCCTTCTCCAGCCACTTGTCTTTCTTGCCCGTTCCTGGGGCACGGCGTACATGTCCCATCTCCAGGCCTTTCCCTGGCTGCTTGCCCCTCTCTCTTCTCTCAGATATCTGCGGGTCACCCCTCACTTTCTTCAGGACTTTGCTCAGCTGTCTCTCTGGCAGAGAAGGGTCTCCCTGACCAGATGCCTCGAGGACGGTATGTGACAGTACCACATACGAGTGTCCCCACTCACACTCCCAAATGCAATCTCACTGTCTGCCTTAGTCTCTCCACAGCCTTTATCCCCACGCTGCATTATTATTTCTCATCTATCCTTCCAGCCACCCACCCACCCATCCATCCAGTATGCTACTTCTCTTTTGTCTCTAAAATAATACAGACTTAGGAGATCAAGAACCTTTTCTGTTCTGTTTGCACATATATTCCAATTGCCGAGAACATGGTTAACTAAGGGGACAGATCCATAAAAAATCCTTACTATCACATCTTTTCATATTTCGCTTAAATGTGTTGCACACATGTACATGCACATACACATGCCCATCCCACCCTCACACTAGTGGCAAGTCATGGCTAGTTTTAATGTACACCATAAATGCCTAGGTGCGTGGGACATCACAGTGTGTGTGTGTATGTGTGTGTGTGTGTAGATTTATTTATTTTTTGGCAGTGCTGGTGACCAAGCCCAGGGTATGCATGCTACACAAGTGCTCTGCCATTCCACTGAACTATTTACTCCAGACCCAATAACACCTGCACTTCAAAACATCAATTTTCTGGGCAAAATGAAAAGAAATTTAAAAACTCAAAATTATTCTGACAATATGAAAAAAATTTATCTGAAACTTTTTACTCATTTTAACTAACTTATATTTCTATCCCTGCAAAAGATTTCATATTCACTCAGTATACGGTTTGAGGAACTTTCATAAAACCCCCCAAGGAAGCAGCGTTTTACTGGAAGCCCAGTGTTTTCCTGATGCAGTTACTACACCTGGCCCAGTGTAGCCTTACACCATAGAATGTTTTGGTACTTTTTATTTTAAACCTCATCCAAAAGGAATTACATAGTTTATAATCTTTTCACTTGGGTTGTTTTTGTTTAGCAAGGTTTTTTTTTTTTTTTTTAGATTCTTCTATGTTTTTGCGGGTAAAACACTTAAATTGTTTTCATTGCCACATAGTAGTTCATGGTGTGGGTCTCACATTTTATTCTTTGAAATTCTTGTACCAGTGGATATTTGAAGACTATTAAGACTAGTCTGTGGCCTGACCCATTCCTGGGCATATATTGTGATGAACATACATGTGCATATTCTAACAGGGTAGAATAGCTGGCTTACGGGACAGACCTATGTTGTTCAATACTAGGAGCTATTGCCAAGCAATTTTTTCAAAGTGTTAATACAATTTGTTTTTTTTTGTAATTAACTGTCACTCAATTCACTAAAATTCGGACTTTGCCACTTGTAAGCCAGCAGATCTTGTGAATACTACTGAAACATCAATAGCTTTTCACGGATTTTAAATTTAAAATCACTGATATAGAATGAGGTTTCTAAAGTACCGCTCAGAGAACATTAATTCTGAAGATAATGAATGGAATATGTGAAGAGAAAAGAAGGTAAGAGTAAATTTGATGTCTGAATTTTTGTTTGGGAAACAGGATGAACCAAGTAAAAGAAAAGTCTTTAAGCAAGAGTTCTTAGATCTATAACTATCAGATGGGCATGGACAGTTACAAGGGTGGTTGCAGTTGCAGCAAAGTGATAGGATTAGGGTGTGGTAAAGGGAACCTTTCTCCCTCAGAGTGTCTTGTAGGGTCACAGTTCCATCAGACACACTGAAACTGAAGTGGAGCAAGAATATTTTCTCAGTGATAAGCAGAGACACCCATAATCCTGGAAGACTGCCCTGATTCAAGCACTGGCAACAAACATAACGCAGTGAAGTGACTTGTTCCACATTATTTACGTACCTCTTTCCATCTTTGTTTTGATTTCATCCACCTTTGAGTTTCTTTTCCATTGTTCTGTGCTGGAAATTCTTTCACGAACTCTGTGTCTGAAATGGCTCTTAGTTCCTGACATCCTATGTCTACCTCTAATAAGGTAACAGTAATACTAAACTTAATAGTAAACTTAAAAAAATATTCTGAGCCCACAACAAAATTAGGTTACATAAGATTGCACATACTCAAGTTTGAGTAAATAAAACTGCTCAAGTTTTTACCATGTATTCATTTATAGGCTGGTTTTACAATCAGTGTTATCTTCTTGAAATAAAATATTCTCTGTTCTGGTGACTCAGTTGAAATAAAATTGTTACCTTGGTGTTTTTTGGAATCACTTTCACTTTCCAATGTGTAAATTATAGATAAAGAAGCCACCAAAGTTTCCTGCAGAAGTAGCATTACAACCAGAAAGGGACTAATCTAATCGAACGTGATCTCTGGATCTAATTCTTATCATTAGTACATGAGTGCCTGCGAATGGGCCCTTTCTGGCTCCTGCTCTCGGTTAAGTTGAATTCAATGTAATATACTTTGAAATGAATACTGGATTTCAATAAAGAACATTTGGGGAATTTGAAACTCAGAGAGCAAGGACCGCGTCCAAATTTATGATGGCTCAAAGATGCTGGAAATAGCAATTTATGCCAGATCAAATGCCCTTTAAATGGTTTGTAGACTACTGGGAAAAAGTGTTTATAGAACATCTTATATTTGCAAAGTGCTTTCAGTCATTTTTAATAGTCATGTTGGATGGAGGCTGATAATTTCAGCTGACAAAGATAGCTCAGTATGACAACTACCATTCAAGAGGCTTTATGGAAAATTAAATTATTCTTCTGTTTTATTTGATTATGGAAATAATAGAAACAAAGAAGAAGATAAAGAAAAGAGGAAAGTAAAGAGTAAAAAATGAAGGAAAAGTAGATGTGGGAAAGCAAAGATTATAATTCTTGATAACGAAATTCCAATTTGTGCTTTGTCTATTAGGTTACCCTCTATCTTCAAACATCCGGTAGCAAAAAAAAGGCTCAGAAGTTTTTGTAATAATAAAATGTATATATTTTCATAGGTACTTAAACTTTTATTGTGCTGTCCTAGGATGTTTCTAGAGAATTCTACCATTAGGTTTTTATATGGCAAAGTCCTAACGTGCAGTGAATGTTCAACATGTATTAGTTATTAGCACCATTAGCTTACTACCCTTCACAGATTTGGAAGGGTGTGTGTGTGTGTGTGTGTGTGTGTGTGTGTGTGTGTGGTGTGTATCTCAGCAGAAAAGATTTCTAAAACAATTTAAAAGAAACGAAAGACCTACTCATAACACTAAATAAGAGGCAATAACACATGATCAAGTGGGAAACTATATGTGTGTTGCTGTTGCGATCATGAAATGGTTCAGTACAGACTCTCAGCAGCTTTCTCGCTCCTCTTTGCTGAGCTCTTCTGAGCTTGTAACTGGTGTAATGATATTTAATAGACTGTGCAGAGAATTGGTGTACGTCATAACCTTTAAATTACGCCAACCTGAAAGAACACTCAAATAAATTAAAGATGGGAAGTGGTTTAACACTTTCATCAAGTGGATGATATTGTCCTTGGTAGATAAAGCATATTCGACCGAGGCAAAAGCTTGTTGGTGTCGTGTGGCGTTCCACTGGCGGCCTCCAGTGAACCACATCCGGGTATTCACAGCCTTGTCTACAACTTCCTTTCACTGCTCTGAGTTGGCCGTGTGACTTGTGTTGGTCAACAGGACATTGGCAAACATCCCGTCAACAGAGACTTGACAGGTTCTGCGTATTCAGCACATCTCGGAGTGATCCGCTCAGTACGCAGTGGTCATGGCAAAGGAAATCCGGGGTCCCCTGATGGGGAGAGGGGTTGACCTGAGCGTCCGCCTAGAAAAAAGAGGCCGCATGCAGAGTGAAGTCACAGGGCAGAACTTGGGTTCCTAACGCAGTCTCCCCACTGAACGTGATCACGTGTCTGGCCAGCACAATGCTGAACAGAACTACGGAGCCCAGCTGAGTTCAGGTAACTCACAGAATCCAGGAATTCTTTTAAAAAAATCAACGTTGCTCTAAGCCACCGGGCTCTGGACTGCTTGGATAAGCAGCAACTGAACAAAAGTTACAACTATTTCGGGGAAATTATAGCATTAATTTATCCATACATAACATTTAGAAATTGGTTTTACCTTTCTTTCTGAAAGTACTATGTTCACATATTGTAGACAAATTGCCCTACAAGTCTTACAAGGAAACAGCAATTCCTTTGCTTGCCCCCTCAGTCCTATCTTTGCATGTAATCTACTATCTTCTCTGATTTGTTTTGGCTATTTACTTTGATACTTACTTCCATTTCTTATTTTACTCGTTATCTATCTCAGATATTCCTGATAATACCATATTACAGCAAAAGAGTCTGCAGCATTCTTTTGTAGTTTCTCTAATCTTTTAGATTTTTTATTAAATCAGTAGTGTGTGTTTATATGTTTTAAACATATAATAGTGTTCACTGTTCAGAAAAGGTAATTTATTCTAGTTATATGATATTTTCCTTTCCGGTTTCTGTGCGTCAGTGTGTGTTATATGTGTGTGTGCTTGTGCGTGTGTGTGCGTGTGTTATTGGGAATCAAACTCAGGGCTTTGTACATGCTAGGCAAGTGTTCTACCACTGAACTGTGACCCTTTTTTGTTGCTTTTTAAATTTTATAACTTTTTGCTAATTCTTTCCAAATGTTTTACACATTATCTCTCCCTCAACTCGAACTCATTTGTCTTTCTAGTGCCTTCCATCTCCCCTTCTGACCTGCTACCCAGATGAAACCTCGCAACTTCTGTTAGCATTACTGACATTTCTTGACTCCTTCCTGGACTGTTTCTGTGTTAAAATTGTTTCCTGAAACTCTTCCTTCCCGCTTTAAAAAAAAACAAAAACAAAAACAAAACAAAAAACTCTTGTGTTGGGAGAACAGTCTTCATGTAGTTTCCTAAGAAATGGTGTTTGGGAGGCAAATGTTTTGAGTTCCCATACACCTGAAAATTTATTTATTCTTCCCTTACATTATAATAAATTAACAACTTTGTTTGGGAAAACAATTCGGGGTTTAAATAATTTATTCTTGCCAAATATGCAAGGCTTTATTTCTCCGTTTTCTCTCTTCCCGCGTGATTGTTCAGCATAATGTCACTTTTATTCTGATTCTTTGTATACATCAGTGTTTGCTTCTCTGGATGCTTAGATTGCTTTTCATTCTTTGTTGTCTCTTGAAATCTCATAATCACAAGGGTATGTGTGTGTGTGTGTGTCGCTTTCTATTGGTTAATAAATCTTAAGGTAACTTTAGCAGTTCCAATTATTTGGCTAATTCGTTTTCTGATTTCTCTCTTGTTCTGGGACTCCTAAGGCAGATTTTGACTTTCTGATTTATATATTCATTTTCTACATTTTGAGAAATTATCCCAACTTTATCTCACCACAATTCTCATACTTTAAAAAAAAATTTACTCTAAAATGTTCAATTCCCATGGATCCTTCTTATTCTGAAGCTAATGCTCCTTTTATATATTAGTTAATGTGCTTTTTAAGTTTGTAAAAAGCCCTTCGTTTGTTCTCAATTCCTTTGACTTTCTTTTGGGTTTGTGCCTTGGTTTCTGTCTTTCAGGTTTGAGCCCTCATCAAGTATATGACGATCCTTGTGCTTTCAAATTTTAAATTAGATTAGAAAAAATGGTGGTTGCATGACCTGTGTGAATGGGCAGGGCTCATAATCTGATGATTTGCATTGTATGCTGCTTGGGTTATAAGCTGGCTCTTATGATGGTGGGACGCAATGTCAAATATCTGGAGCAATTCGTCATTTCCTTAGAGCAGTCTTTCAGTTTCCAACAAAAAGCTTTCAGTTCTGGCATACACATGCTGGTCTCTGGGCCGAGCAGTAGTCTCTTATTTAGTCCTCATACGCTCAGGCTGGCCCCAAGCCCTGCCCTTTGCTACAGCTGTTGTCACTGGGCTCTAGCTTCTCCACTGAGATTTCCCAAGGAAATAACCATCAGATACTTGGCTACATTTGGAAAGAAAAAAGATAGTTGATGGGTTCTCCGCGGTAGGGATGGAGGGCTGGTGTCAAACGATCAATTTTCAGGCTCTGAACTACTGTCAACTTCTGAGTCTCAGTTTCACCCCATTTTGGAAGCACGGAGCCCTGGTGCTCCCACCTTCCCTGACTCTCTGGAATTCTGTGGAAGGCGACAGGGTGACGGGGCTGACTTGTCCTAAGTGGCGTTCCTTACTGCAGGCTTTCACATTACTATCTTTTCTGCTCCGGTCAGTCAGATACGCTCCTCCTCCTCCCACTTCACTCTTTCCGAAAATATGCTGACTTCTCCAGTCTTGTGCGATCTTCTTTTTCTATATTGTGGCTTTATATATTTCCCCACTTACACTGTCACTTCAGTGATGTTTGAGGAGGAAGGAAAGATTAAAGGGATGTGTGCACAGTACCAAATCAGGCTGCGAGGCTGTTCTTTTTCAGACAGAGAGAAATGCCACTGATAAGGATAGAGTTGTAACTGATTAAGCTGCTTAATGGAATGCGAGACTTAGTGGACACATAGTCAAATCTCCACATCGGGGAAATACTGGACTCCATCATCAAGCAACTGGCAACTGCTATAGTTTTCTGAGTAGAAAATGTTTGGGTCCAGTGTCAATTTCTAGTAAAATAGAATCACAGTCCTCACCATAAGCAGGAAGTGATAAATGAAATTTATAATGAAGTGTTAGGAGGCATGTGATTATAGAAAGGTATGAAACTCAATTTCAAACACAGTGCTAAGCACTGCAAGGTGAATAGCTGTGCACAATGGATGCCTAGCAAGTCAAACAGTCAGCTTTAGTAAGTGTATTAAGTGCTCTCTCTTAAAAATGTTCAAGTTTATGCTAAAATCCTACTTTCTCTATAATGTCATCTCCCTGACTTTTTAGCCAAAAATTATCTCACCCTCTTTCTATAAACACATGTTATCTCTTCCTGTAGTTTCCAGTGTTTTTCATTTTGCTGTGTGAAAAATGCATAACCATTAGATACTTCTTTGCCAATGAAAGTAGTAGCACAGTGGCCAAGATTTTTTTCTTTTCTTCTTCTTTTTTTTTTTTGGCATAGTAAAGATATTAAACAAAAATTTAAATCTCAAAAAACAATAATCAATGCTGACTACCAAGTGTTTAAAAAGAGATCCTCAGCTGGAGATGGAGCTCTTTGGCAGAGCATTTGCCTAGCATGTGTGGAGTCCCAAGTTTGATCCATAACACAGAAGGAAGGAGGGAAGGAAGGGAGGAAGGAAGGAGAGAAAAGGAAAGAAAGAAAGAAAGAAAGTGAGTTACTAGCTGGAACAATTTGACAAACATAATAAATAACCAAGTATCAGATTATAGCCTAGAGTATAAACTAAATATGCGTGAGTCCACACCAATAGAAATGATTGAGTGAAAAGAAATGAGGGAGGATGGGCAAGTAAAATCGAAAGATTCCACACAAGTTATGCAGCTACCACTCCCTCAAGAGAGGAAGCACAACTCCCATCCCTTAAATGCAGGCTGCACACGGTGACTTTCTTTCAAAGATGGCAGGAAGGGAAAAATTTTGCAGCTAAGAAACCTGCAGACAGCACTCAGTCCTGTGCCCACGCCTGGCACCAAAAGCGATAGGTCATGTGCTCTGAGAGGCCTTCGATGTAAAGTGACGGGAACCACAGTTCACCTCTGCAGTTGTTGTCACCAAAACCCCTAACGCGGTGCGCCTGCCAGAACAGCAGCACACACACAAACCCAAGTGCAGTCATTCCACAAATACCCAACAAGCATTCTTCCAAATTTCAGTCATCAAAAACACGGAGTATGGGAAACTGACACGGTCTAAGGAGACACAGTAATTAAATGTAATGCGGCTTCCTGGGTGGGAAATCTGAATTAACCACAGACTTTAGTGAATCACAAGGTTATCAACATAGGTTCATTCATTATAACAAATGTACCATTCTTATGTAAGTCTATAGGCCAAAAAAACAAAACAAAATACTGGATGCACATATACATGAACTGTACTGTTTTTGTAAATGGTCTATAAATATAAATTTATTCTAGAATAGAAGGTTCGCGTAAAAGCTACCCTAACAGTGAATGAAGGCACTCGTTTAAATTCAGAGAGGAGTAACTTATGGAAAACAAAAAGCCACAGCAGGTTAGACCTTTTTGAGAATCTGGACCAGTGAACTGGTTTGGGGACACACTGGCCTCCACTGTTCTGGGTTGCTCTTTTGCAGATCTGTTGTGACATCCAAAACTGTTCCCTCCCTTGGGGAACTTACAGATAGAGGGCTCTGCGCTCAGTTTGGTGTTTTCCATACTTCTCTCTGGGCCCTCAGTGTGGTGCCCCGGTGCGCTGATGCGCACTCTGCATGGAAGGAGACTGAGCAGTTCTTGAGTGAAGCCTTCCTACCCTCCTCTGCTCTTCCTTCTTTCCCCCAGGGAGGGCACAGCACCACCCTTCCTGTCCCCTGAGGTGGGCCACAGAAACCAGAGCCCACTCCCCAAAAGGAAGCCTGCGAGCCTCGAAGGCTGCTCTCTGATCTACGTCCCCTGAAAGGCGGTCAGAAGACCATCATGCTGGAGGGGCCATGGCTGTGTCTAGGGAAGGACGGATGACACACAGAGGCTGAGAAGATCCTGAACAGCCCTCCGGTAAGGTCCCTTCAGTTTGTTACCATCAAACCACAGCCATTTCATCCAATCACATTTCTCCTAACTACCTACTTCTTTTACCAGACTTTGTATAAAAATACACAATTTTCCCTGGGCCTTTGGTATTTATTTCTGAAGACTCCCATGTCACATAAACTTTGTTAAGTAATCTCTTTTACTTACACTTTTTTAATTACTTAATCTCTTTTAATTACATTTTTCTCTTTTTGTTTCTGTTTTTGTTTTAGAAACCTTGCACTGGATGAGGAAAAAGTATTACTTTTCACCCCTATACTTAACACTATGTCTCCACCTATTAGTTCCTTTCTAGGTAATTTATCTCCATTATTTTATCCAATTATGTAGGAAAGATAAAATATACAGACAAATCAAGATATTATTAATTATGTGGAAAACAATATTCAAAATGACTGATGTGATAAAAGTGATTAAATGATGAAAATGATTCCAAAACACGAGAAGCCTGGAAATGTGCAAGGTCATGTCTGTCCAAAATGAAAATAACAACAAACGAGATATGTGGTTTTAGAGAAATATAAGGTTAATATGAGATAGTCAAATATTACTGTTACAGATTAGAAATATGCAGCTTCACAAAGGTTGGATTAAAATTTTGAGAAAAAGAAGAATTTTTGGTTTCCTGGATATTTTTACTTACTTCATTATATTGTTCAAATTAGCTACATTGATCATGTAATATTTCCCTAATTAGGGAAATGAAGTTTAATTTTAAAAAGAAAATTTTATTGTAAAATAAGTTTGACTTGATGTTAGTTTGAAAGAGATTTACATTCTTAGGTTTCATTAGAAAAGCTGGTTGCTGTTTGTGTGTGAAGAGCACAAAAATAATATTCAATTGTATTCCCTGTATTCGTATATTTTTATTGGTTTTCATTTTAAGTAGAGAAAATTTGGGAGGATGCAAGTGTATTTCATGGTTAAGGGTGACTAATTTTTTTTTCTGGCTTTGTTTAAGAAAGAAAAAGTCAAAATCCGTAAATCTCCATAAATTTCAAGAAAGAGGATTCCATCCCAAGAATATAAGATGGTACAGAAGAAAAGCTTTTATTTGTTTAGTGAGAGAGTATTTCGAAGATTAAAACATTGTATATGTATCATGAAGCAAACGGACATCGACGTTACCACATTAATATATACATTATTTCTATGGATGGGGAAAATGGAGGCATAAAGAGACAAAAAGAAAACAGAATACATTTTAAAAAAGTATAAAAATAAGAAAAAGGATAAATAAAAAAAGGAGAGAAGGGAAAGTAAAAGGAGGAGGACTTGTTCTCAGAAATAGAAGGGCCAATACAAAGGAAGAGGGAAACAGAAGGAAGAAGGACTCCTACAGAGATGCCAGACTGAATGTCTGGTCTCACTCTCGCCTCTGGAGTGCCCGGATGTTAACACCTTTTATTCTTCCACTTGAAATGCTAATAAACTCGTTAACCACTGCTCCCGTATCTCAGGCAGGGAGGAGGGCGGCATCTCTCAGGGCGGACCTGACTCTGAACAAAGCGAAATGCCCCATCTTTGGAAACCCGTCCTTTTTGCGCACCCCTGTCACCCTGGTGGGACAGTTTCATGTGGGCTTCCTGGAGGCTTTCTCCGATCAGCCTCGTCTCACGAGCCCGCCTGCTCACTCATCGAGACGGCCCCTCTGCACGCAGGAGCGTCACCATGCCTGCGAGACTGCACGCTCCGTGCAGACCCCCACGGTGAGCTCTGACCTCGGTGAGGTCCCCGCCGTGGACGCGGTGGCACAGAGATGGAAAGGAGCAGCGAACGGCAAGCTGGGCAAGGGGACCAAGACTGCGTGCCGGAGACCTGGACATGCCCGCCTGCCTGAGACACGAGGGCTGCTGACCTGAAGGCGACTCGGAATGAGCAGCAAACCTCTCTGTGCTCCTTCCAATCGCAGGAAAGTAGGACATGCCCCGTGGTGGCGCGCGTCCCTCAGCGGGCTGGTGTACCACTGAGAGCTCTAGAAGGTTCGCCGGCACAGACTGACAGCCACAAAAACATCCTGCCTCCCCTTCAACCTGGCGGAGCACAAACTAAAGACTGGAGAAAACTTCAGAACATACAGGCCTGGAGAAAGCACCCGAAGCATTTATTTACAGTAGCAAACGTCACAGAGTGGCACTTATCTGCCTTACATTCCTTTCTCCCAAGTTGCTGCCTTTCCTTTTTGGCACTTCTCTTCATGTTTAACATTCTTTTTGAAGATGCACTATAAACTGGAGTTCAAAGCCACCTCTTCAGAACGAGTCCTTTTCTGGCTCTCTCCCATGTGCGTATGAAACATACATGTTAATAAATTTCTGTTTGTTTTTAGCTTGTCGATCTGTACTTTGTTACAAGTTTCATTCCAGGCTAAACAGGTATGGGGATTAGTCCTCCCCTACACTTGTCTGTCTACATTGTCTGTTTCCAACTGGATTGTAATTGTTTCCACTTAACTATAGCAACAAACTGCCCATCTATTAATCTCCAATACTCAATATTGTATCTTAGCATATAGTTAGACTTGCAAATGAGCGAATAAACAAATGTAGTGGACACAGATATTCTCAGTAACCATTTATACAGGGGCATTTAGAATGAAACATCTTCGAGTAACATTTTTTTGGTAATACAATGAATGTATATGTGCGTTGATGTATATGTGGTTGTGCACATAGGACAATGCATAAAAACTGAAATAAGGGAAATTACTTTTCCCTGTGAAGTTTAAAATTTGCAATCTACATATTATGAGATCAGAAAAATGTATGCTGTCTTAGAAAAGAATCTCTTACCATCTAGTGCAATATAACCATGCACACATTTAGGAAAGGGTTGGGGGTGGATTAAATAACAGATTGGAGGGATCAGGATCCGTGGCGTTTTCTGTTATAGTTTCTAAATAGGATAGTTGGTTCTTCTAAACAGGTAATGCTTTGCAATTGTTTTCAAACCACGGAGAGCAACCCACAAATGCTGTTTGCTGATTATTTCCAATTGATCAGTATGACACAATGAGGACAAACTACCAGGACATAATAATGGGGACCAGGATACCTCATCCTAGTTAGGCACAAGTAGGGTTCAGGGTACCAAATTTTGGCCCAATCCATAGATACAGTATGCAGCATGATTTAGCATCTTCATGATCTTCCTTAGCCAGCCAAGTCTACACACACACACACACACACACACACACACACAAAACTGGAACTAGTTTGAAAAACGATTCTCAAAGTATTGTATAGAAATCTTAAGCGATCTTGATCAAACAGCCCAGTCGCTCAGAAAGGCTGAAAGACTGGGCTTTTTTTAATTTCTGTCAAACATTTGAAGAAACAAATCTTAATCATTCTTTTTCTTTTCTCCTTTGATTTTTGAGGTACTGTTTTACTGTATAGCCCAACCTTGAACTCGCAAACCTCCTGCCTCAGCCTTCCTGGTACTGGGCTTACAGACATGTGCCACCAGGTCTAGCTTGTATTATTCATTCTTGGTCTGAAATTATTTTGAATCAAAACCATGAAAATCTTCAGTCTGGCCTGTCTGGACGGACGGAGCCAACAAACGTACACCCAGCATCCTTCCCCATGCCAAGCAAAGGAATGTGGACATGAATGAAGAGACGATGGTTCACTCCTAGTTCCAGTAAGATAGTAAGATTCCTAATCTGATGCTGAATCGATAATTTAGCTGCCAATTACAGCCTTCGGAGTCGTAATGGTGGAAGACTAGGAATGCAAAATTCCAGCTCCTTTTCAATACAGTCGTCAAGAAAACAGAGAGAAGTAGTCTCACCAGTGGGGAGACTGGATACAGGCTAAGGTTTGGCAAGGGCCAGAAGAAACATCTGCCCAGAGGCCCTGGGGCAGAGCTGCAGGCCCTGGGGGTGGATGGGGGACTGTCGGGGCACCTTGGTGACAAGCGCCACCTCCCGGGGCCTGGCCTCCCCCAGCCGAAGAAAGCAGACATGCCTCTTGTCTCTCCGTCTTTCTCACCACGGGAGTTGATTTCCGGGACCATCAGGGCCAGACACACGCGCGCGCCAGTGCCGTGAGCGTCCTTGTTTGTCTGCACAGTGTCCGCGTCTTTTAGGGGTGTAGCGGCACCAGCGGTGTGCGGGGTGCAGGTCGGGATGTGGTTGGCGCTCGGGTTTTGAACCGGTAGCGGGAGGCCGAAGTGAGAGCAACGTAGCATTTCCCCTTCTATACTTTCAAGAGAAAAGTCTCAAACTAGTTGAAAAATGCAGGAGCAGAGATTCTTCCCCATGTTTACAAAATTTGGGATGTAGGAGAAAAGAAATCCTTCTCTCCCATCGCTAGTTTCACACCTGAGTCCTCAATGACAATCAACAGATGAAGAAGAGAAAAACCTTCGCGTTTCCACCGCTTCCTCGGATGCTACGGCGCCGCGGTTTTGAGGAACGCCACCAAGTAGCATGGCAGAGCTTTCCTGCTCTATTTAGCAAAGTAAAGTGGTTTTAAAAAGTGGTTTGGATATAGAAACGTGTGCAGCCACCAGTGTCCAGGCATAAGGCCTGGGGAGATTGTGACAGCCATCGGGGAAGTGGCGAGCAGAAGCACTTGGGGCGCGGGCCACGCCATCCGCACGCAGGGGACGACTCCTCGCGGCTCTGCAGGACGGCTGTGTAGTAGAGGCGAGGGGTGCTGCAGCCCCGGGCGCAGGGCACAGCAAGGCTGCTTTGGACAGGGAAGGTGGGCAGGAGCGACACATGCGTTCTCCTCACTGTAATAAGAGGCCTGCCTGGGTTTCCCGAGCTTCCATCTACCCCTCCCCGGCAGCCACACGTTAAGCATGGTGGAGTGCAGTATCGAAGGAGTCTGGTACCTGAATGAGCCCTCAAAAGAGAATCCTTCTGCTAGGAACTGTCACTTGAGCAAGAGACAAACTTTTCCTGGGTTAACGTTAACACTAAGTTTCCAAGACATATTTGTCATAGCAACTGGTGTTATATTATCTGTAAAAATAACAAAGATTTCTTGGGGAAAATAGGGCTAGTTACATAGTCCTGTTTTAGAGAAATGAATAGAAAAAAATCAACCCACTTCACTCACTACACTAGAAAGATCTGCTTCTGAATACGGCCCTGC
>PVJO010020998.1:0-30395 GCA_004026905.1 Hystrix cristata | reverse complement strand
TGTGTGGTCCCCATTCTCAGGAATAATTAATCCCTGAATAAATTCATTGACTTTGAGTCTACCCAGCTTGGCATCTAAATCAGGATTTGCCTAGTAAAACAGAAACTACACTAGTTTTTTTGTTTTTTTTTTTTTTTGTTTTTTTTTTTGTTTGTTTTAAACGGAGGGACTTTTTCTTAAGATCACTGCAGGTAATAAAAAAAGCTAAGAAGCTATACAAGAAATGGGAAAAAAAACCTCAGAGATTATAAAGTATCAAGAAGATGCCAATAATGTAGTGTAAAAGACGCAACAGCGTTACCTAATACACTTTCAGGGCCGATGATACTATCTGGGATGTAATCTTGAGATGCTCCAGAAGGGCTGAAGATGGAGGACGGGCACGTAGTACCAGAACATGACACAGTAGACAGAGAGAAGGGGAGAAATATCTTCTCTACTCTTCTTCTAACCTTTTAATATTCTATTATTGCCTGCTATTCCGTGGTCAAGCCCACCTACAAGCCAGAAGGACTGGCGGGTTTGGGAGTATTTCTTTTTCTTATATAGAACTGAGCAGCAGTCAGGCAGGGTAGATGGGAAAGCATGCTGATGTGATGCAGAATTGAAGTGGTTTCTTGGGGAAAATTTGAGGAAAGTCACCATAGTAAGCAAAATAATGTTCTCCCAAAATGTCTATGTCCTAATCTCTAGATCTAGTGAATATATCACTTTGCATGGTAAAAGAAACTTTATAGATATGATTAAGGGTTTGAGATGGGGAGATTTTCCCAGGTTATGCAAGTAGGTTCAATATAATCACAAGAGTTTTTTTTTTAAAACGAATGTAGGAGCTTAGAATTAGAGACTAGAATTGACAATGGAAGCTAAGGTTGGTATGATGGAGTTTAGAGATGAAGGAACCATAAGCACAAGAATGTAGGTGGTCTCCAGGAGCTAGAAAATAGCCTCTTGAAGTTGTGCTGACACCCTGACTTTGTCCATAGACCCATTTAGGACTTCTGACACCCAACATTGTAAGATACTAAGTATGTATTGCTTTAAGCCACACAGTGTGAGCTAAGTTTTATAGCAGCAATAGGGAACTAGTACATTTAGTAAGAGTATAACAGCTGTTGTAAATAATCCCAGGAATGAAAAGCAAAGAAAAGTAACATTTGAAACCTAAAGAAAAGATATTGGAGTTTGCTCATTCTCTACTCTTTCCAAAACCAGTAGTGCCCCATTCCGCCTCCAGTGGTGTGCCCTGGAGAAAGCCTGAACAGATATGCCCTGTTCTCGTATTTCCCATCCCGTGGCAGGTGTGAATGTACACGAATGAGATACGTAATCCTGGTTATTTTATTAATGAATATTAAAGTCAAGTATTAACTGACTTGAATTTTTTTCTTCCGCCCTGTTATGGAAGTGCATTTACCCTCTTCCTCCATCAGTATAAATTAAAAAAAAATTGTCCAATTAGGAAGAAATTATTTTGGGACCAACTAGTTTGAGTATCTATTAAATCTGTACCTACCACTTTGCTCTGTCAACTGAAAATAAAAAAAAAAATTAAAAGTTAAAAGAAGATGTAAGAAGGACTTACCTTAGTAAGGTCAGCATTTCCTGAACAGGTGAAAGCAGGAGAGAAACAGCATGCAGCATCGTCAAGGCTGGCGTGATAAACAGAGAGGGGTCAGGGCTCAATCTGCACTGCCCAGGATAGAGAGGATTCCGCCGGCATGGTTGCCTCGCCCTCGGGGCAGCCTGGCCCTCAGGTCTGCGGAATTGAGTTTCCTTGGTTTGCTTCTGGGTGGTAAGGACAGCAGCAGTGCTTGTAGGACTTCTTGTATTAGGACATGTTTGAAGTGCATTCATAATGATTACATTCATTAGGGGAGTTGGTACATGTAACATATTTTAATTCTTTTTCTTTCCCCTTCCCCTCCCTCCTCTAGCTTCTCTCTCCATCACTTGATCCCCTGCCCATTAGCAAAAGATCTATCTGTTCCCTATCATATATCTTTTATTTTGACATTAAGAAAATCAGTATAGAGATTCTTCAAACAAACTAAAATTATAGATTCCGTTCAACGCAGCTATTCCTCTTCTAGGTATCTTTCTGAAAGAATTAAAGTCATCATGCTGTGGTAATACATGCATCCCATGTTTATAGCAGCACAGCTCATAATAGCTAAGCCTTAGAAACGGCCTATATATCCATCAGCAGGTGAATGGATAAAAAAGTGTGGTATTCGTACACAATAGAGTGCTACTCTGCCATAAAGAAGGGTAAATTGGACTCAATAGAAAAATGGATGTACCTTGGGACCATAGTGTTAAGTGCATGAATCAGACACAAAAGTTTAAATATCATACAGCTTCTTTCATCAAAAAATCCAAAGTAAAAATGTATTCTCAGGAACAAAAGAGACCTCTGACACTTTCTTTTTACCACTGTGTATTTCTATCCCATCTGGTCCTCCCCACGAGAAATCCCCTCTTTGGATTTGTATTTCCAAGAATCGATTCTGACTTCTCCCTTCATTGTTGCTTTAAGGCATTGGCCTCTGACACCCCCACAACTAACCTGCAATTCCTCTCCCAAACTCCACCCCATCCCCAGTACTAGGGACTGAATCCACAGCTTCTGCACTTAGCTGCACCTCCAGCTCTTTAAAACAACTTTTTTTCTTTAAGCTTTGAGACAGGAGGTGAGCAGTGTTATTTAAACCTTTGCATACTAATCTACTTTTACTGCTACTGAGTAATTAATTGATACTGCTTTTATGATTTTTTTTGTCTTTTTTGCTGTGGATCAGCACTAGTAATGCACATGAAGAAATAAATTAAGAACAAATCTTACTGCATAAAGAGGGCAATAGAGGAGGAAACAACATTTTCCAATGTATGTATTCAAGGATGTTAGTCCTTCTGTTCAAATGTCTAAACACTTAGGAAATAGTTTACAACGTTTCTCGACTTAAAAGTAGGCTTGGGGGCATGTTAAAGACTGAAAATCCAGACGGATGAGTAGATAGACAGACGGACAGGTAAACTTCAAGACAGTGTTTCCCTTTGTAGCAGAGTGATTTCGAAGTCTGGTTGCTACCTACTATATTGGTATATGACTTTGGACAAATTAATTTCTCTTGGAGTTTCAGCTTTCATCTTTATAAAAGTAATCTAGCATTTATGACTTTATAAATAAAAGGCAATTAAGTCTAGGCAATATTAATCAAGACATGATTTTTTTCTTCTTTACCTAATTTCCAGGCAAATAGTTTATGGTTTCTTCTTATTAACAGGCATATAATGGGCTAAATTCTATGAAGCTGTAATTATTGATTGCTTGCTTATTTGGGGTTATTTGGATGCTCAGTGCCAGTGGTTCCTGCCTCTCTTCCATAACGTACTTTTTCCTCTTGCGGGGAAAGAGAGAGAGACAGAGAGCGAGAGAGAATGAGCTCATTTATCTTGGCAAGGCCCCTGATGGTGGAGCTCAGAGATCAGCAACAGTGCTATTTCTGAACCCTACTATTATTTGCCATATACAGCAAGTCTCTGACTTACAAACATTTGAATTATGAACTTTCACAGATAGGAACAGACCTCCCGTTACGAACATTTGTAGATATGAACAAATCAGGGAAGTAGCTCCCATGTCTGCCGGACATTGTCACAGTGTGCTGCTGTGTGCTTACAGTACAGTGTGATGGTGCCCAGTAGGACAGTGTGCAATCCGGACCATGAATGTCCAGAAGCAAGAAGAAATGCAATGGTGATGCGAAGGGGACTGCTAGGAAGCACAGAGCAATAACTGTGGTAACAAAATGTAACTATAAAAGTAAAAATAGTGTATTTACAGTTTGTGAGTGTGTTTGGTTTTTTATGCTTTAGATTGTATACTTTTGTCCTACGTGTATATAAAACTCACTTGTCAGACTTACAGATGAATCTGACTTCCAAACATTCTCCTGGAACTGAATTTCCTCATAAGTCAGGGACTTCCTATACCTTGGAATAATAATCTACTATTACTACTACCAACTTACTAATACCACTGTTATTATATCTGGGAGCTATATATTAGAGAGAATTCTGATAATAATAGAAAGTACTCTTTTTTGAGTATGGTTTACTTCTTTTTTTTTTTATTTTTTAACCAAGAACATGTATTGGTACATTGTCCTTATATTGATCACATTTATCATGTTTGTTTTGTACTTGTACATGGTGTCTCTTGGTTCTCCCCCCTCTTCCCCTCCCCTCCCTTCTGTTCCCTCCATCCGTATTTACAGCAGGTTTATTTACAATTCTCCATGATTTCCCTTTCCCCTTTCTTTCCAGTTTACTTCTTAAAAATGTTTCTGATCTCATTTCTTCGCTATTTCTGTTCATTCCTCAGCCTGTGACATTATACAACTTCCTCCATGGGTACATATGCTCATTTACTCTGGAACCATGAAAATTTTGACCCCTGTGCCTAGAGTCCATTACCTTCCTGATTTCCCATCTGGATACCGGGCCTTCTGATTCCAGATTAAACATTACTTCTCACCAATTTATCATAGTTTCTCTTTACTTTGTTTCCTCTTTCTCCACTTCTGTAATTTCTGATGGCATTTATCATCCACCACACCTCTCGTCACTCTGTTTTACTGTTAACACAATTCTCAGAAAAACTTTGACATTAATTTATACACAAAAATAGACATCTTAGTAGGTAATTGCAAACTGCTAGCCATTCTGATCCTGGTGTTATAAATTACTCACTGGAGACACAGGTTTTTAAATGGAGACTAGAAATAAAAATTTCAGAGGGAATTCCAACATTCTAAATAGAGCTTACCTTAAAAATAGACAAAGCTGCAGAAGGAAGAGGAATATTCCTTGAAGGAAACTATCCATTGCCCAAATCACATCTTTGTAAGCTACCTAATTCTAGTTCTTCACACTCTTTGAGATAGTTTATATCTCTGTGAATAATTGCTGATAATATTACAAATAAATTTTGTCTGCGAACATATAAATTCTGTCAATTCCTTTCCCTTCTCACTGTGAAAGAAGTCAGTTTGCGTCTATTTGTACATTCATTTTAATAGTCCATTTCTGAACTAGGTCTTTTGTTTAGCATTCAGAAATTGGTATCCAGAAGGAAAGTTTCTGATCTTGTCCTGCCCTGTGTCTCACTCACCATTCTCCCTTTAGGCAAGGCATATAAACTTGGATTCTTCTTCCTCAAAACTAATGACAGGGGTTTGGGGATTTAGCTCAGTGGTAGAGGACTTACCTAGCAAGCACAAGGCCCTGAGTTCCATCCCTGGCAGCACCTCCCACACAGAGACACACAAAAAAACCCTAATAACAGAAACTAGAACTCCTTTCCTAAAGCCAGTCATGCATCTGACTATGACTCTAGCTTTCTCTCACCTTTCTATGTAAGAGTTGTCCATAAAGAGACTCTCTGTGTTACCCTGTTAACTATAGGTCATAAGACCCCCTATTTGAGGAAAAGTCTTGTCCCATTCTTAGAAGAATAAATGGGATCCAGAGAGGCTAAAAGGAGTCTAAACAGTCCTGGTCCCCCTCAGCCTATTCACACTAGATCAAACCCTTTTTCTCTAGTCATATTTCAAAATGCAGCGCTTCACTGAGCCTCAGTATTAAAACGGACAGCTCACCTTGGGACATTGGGTCTCCGATTTAAAGGTTTTTATGTCACATAAAACTATAATCCAAAACAATTGTTATGTTTTTCTCTTGTTAACCTGTCCTTTGTAATACAGATATTGTTCATGATTCCTTAGAGTGAGCACAAAAGAAATCACCTCCATTTCTAACCTTATGCTATTAAAACTGATTGCGGTATCTTGCCACTTTTGAGGTAGGAGATTAGGGTGTGGCCAGCCAGCTGGGCAAGCGGGATGACCTGTCGATCATGGAGATCCAGGATACATGCACCCAAGCTCTGCACCTGGGGCCAATAAGAGAATGTTATCTTCATTTCTTCTGCCATGAAATCAAGCAAGTTTTTGACAGGATGGCTTAAATCTGAGGTCAGAATGGGGGATACAACAGGTGTTAATTTTCACATTAGTTTCTTGGCCACCATAAGCTCTTTCAGTGGCCTGCTCTGCATTCTGCAAAGCATATTTCTTTTCCCACTTTAATTGGCCCATACTCACTCTGCAGAGCATATGTCTTTTGGTACCTTTAACATCTTTGACAAATGCAAAAACCTTCTAATTTTGTGTGTTTCTTGTCCAATTCTTTGTCTAGGACAATGAGTATCTGGAATCTCTAGAAGTGACCCACAGCATTCCAGGTGCCATTAACAGTTTCCATGTATATAATCTTTAATACATGTCAATTTTCATGTCTGTATGAGAGTTGTGATTTTGTTGCTTTTTGAAATTCATACTTTAACGACAGAATGCCTAGTATAATTTGAGGGAAATAAATTATCTGATTTGTCCTTTCCATTCTACCTCCTCATTCTATTGATTCTTTAGGTTTAAGGTCGTCGATGATGTTGGCCCAGTATCCTCACAGAATTCCTGGCCCCAGCACGTCTTCCATACATAGAGCTGCCTTCCTTTCCAGAGGCTTCCACAGCTCTTGCCCTGCTGTGCTCTTTGGATTCTCTGCTTTAGTTTTAACTTTCCTTGAATATGTCCCTGTTATGGTTTGTCTAGATGACCCCCAAAGCATCATGTGGTCATGGGTGGGGCTTTTTCAGAGGTGAATGAATCTAGAGTGTCTGTGCTGGGATTAAGGGCGTGTGATTGCTAAATCAATTGGTTTCGGCATGTGATTGGTTTTGGCACCGCCCTAATCCTAGCAGCCTGGATAAAATATAAAGGATAGAAAGAGGCTTGTCTACCCCTTGCTTACACCCGCTTGCCTCGCTGCCTTGCTGCCTTCTGCCTGTCTGCCTGCCACCCTGCCTGGGAGCCAGCTGACTGTGGACTGAAACCGCTACAAACTGTGAGCTGAATAAACCTTCCTCCCTTAAATTTGGGTATTGGGTATTTTGTCCCAGCAACGAGAGAAAGGTAACTAAGACAGTCCCCAAGAATTGATTCCTGTCTTTGTCCTCTCACATATTCCTGACTGCTTCTTCCCCCCCAGACACAAATGCTGTTGACCTCCTCAAGACTCAGTCCACTTGCCTCCTGCCCGTGAAGACTTTTAGAATGATACTTACATAGGACACCTTCTTATTCTCAACTCATACAGCATGGAAGATCTGTAGTGTACCAACAATTTCAGCTCATCATGCCTGCAAGGAGAAATAGTATAGTAGAGCTGAAAAAATTAGAAATCATCTAGTTCAAAGCCCTCCTTGTACAGAGGAGGGCACAGCTATTTATTACTTTCACCTGCAGTTCCATAATTGGGGAGTACTTCACTTATGAATGACTTGTTCTTATGCATTGAATTCCTGTGCCCTCAAAGGGACCATCCTTTCTTTTCTTTTTCCTCTATTTCTGAGCACCTGGGGAGTGATTGACCTTAGAGGTGTCATTCTTTATGCAAATGAAAAGACACTTCCTCTTATTCTTATGCAGATAAGAAGCGAATAGGTCCCTGGATCCCTGCAGTTTATAACTTACTCTCCCTGTCCTAAAAAAAGCCCTTTCTTGTCCCAGTTTCTAGTGATACACTAACATGTCTTAGGCACTCAGTGCTGTTTATAGTTATTGGGGATTTCAATTTCACCTTCCTAATTTATTTGCCTTACTAGTCTTCTTTTTTAAATTTTTCTTTGGTGATTAGCTATAGCTACCATAATACGAAGAAGTGTTACATTGTTTGAGTTTCATGTTTGAATAGTGTTTTTTGGACTGATCGAACATTATTAATAACATTGCTTTTTAAGGGGAAAAGCCTCCTGTGCAGCGATAGTCCTTTAGAAGAATCTTAGAGACACAATAGTTTGAAAGGCCTCTATTCAGTCCTCTGTTTTCAATTCCATTTTGTTTAGCTATCTAAACTGTGTAACTTGTTTCTTATTTCCTTGACTCAATTTTATGCTTCATGAGGACAAGATTGAGAAGTCACCTCCAGATCAGCCCACTGAGCCAGTGGTCAGCACAGGTACTTAGGGACATGCCCACCATGTGAATGATGAGCTGTGTTCCTTAAATGTGTGGCTGACATCCAGGCAGCATAGCTGTTCAAGTTCGCTGGTAAATAATCCTTACTAGAAAAATTTACTAGAGAGTTAGCTAACTGTTGCAGGTTAAAAAAAAAAAAAATTAGTTGGTTAGTGACCAAGATGTACACTCTTAGTGGCATCCAGTAGAGACGACTGGAGAAAAGTGTTCAGCTGGAGTCTGGGAGGGAGAGCTGAGGCAGGGCCAGGTTGTGAGGCGGAAGAGACAGAGGTACACAGGTGTTTCTCTGGCTGCCAGAAGAACTGGCAGTTGACGTTGACGGCATCTAGAAATTTTAAAGAAAAGCCAAACAAGCAAAGTGGGATTTAGAAATCAGAGAAGGCAGGCTTTTATCTGCTTCACATTTTACCTAAGGACTTGTCTTGTGAACCGATTCTTCGTGAGGGTTCAGCATCCAGGGAGACTGGATGCCTTTGAATACAGTTTTTTATAAAATTCTTTCCAGACGTGATGGATCTACAAAGGCTACATCTGATTAATGCTTTATGACTTCAAAGAACTTCCACAGACCACAGGGGAGGTTGTAGGAAACTCTTCACCAGTTCTGGGTTATAACTGGGGGTTAGCAGGTTAATATCTCCTCGGGAATTAAGTGCCCACTCCTCTAACTTGTGAACTATTGTCAAGTTTTAAAGAGTAGTGGTGGAGCCTGTGGTACTAAGGCTGTGGTATTAACGGTGTTTCTACACCTTTGTGAGGAGGCGCTCCACTGGAAAGGGAATGGGCTGATTTTTCACATAAATTGCTACTTGTCTGTAAATTTATCTCCTTGTATATTGTTTCTATATTTTTAAAAGCTTCTTTAAGTGTTGCCAAAGCTGTATCTTACCCACAAGCATGTGAATTGCTTTTGTAGCTCTGCTTCATAAGTGCTTCTTACACTCACATGGATATGCACACCTACACACACATGCATGTTATATACATCATATACCACACATATCACAGACACACAACACAACACATACCTCTACACATACATTACCCATACCACATATGTACTACACACATCTCACACAAACCTCACACAAATACCACACATCCACATTACACACACACACACACACACACACAGACACACACAGTCACACACACACGTATAAGTATACAAGATTACCCATGCTAACCTATGAAATAGGCATGTTCGCTAGATCATAAACCCCGTTTGATAAAGGGATAATTACTTATTTTTGTTCCCACTTTTAGCATCTACCACAGATAAAGACATAATATAATGTAAATTAATTGGGCAACAGAGAACTCAGAGTTTTATTTTTACCTCCCTATATGGAAAAATGTACTAGTGAGTAAATTGCTTCAGATAAAAAAAATTAGTTGATAAATGATCTAGAAGAATAATCTTAATCTACTTTTTCATCAGTGATGACTATTGGTAAAATATAGTTGTCCTTCAGTATCTGTGTGGCATTGGTTCCAGGATCTCTCATGGATACCAAAATCTACTGATGCTCAAGTCCCTTCTTTAACATGGCACTGTATTTCCACATAACCTTTGCATACCTTGCCATATATTTAAATAATCTCTAGAACACTTATAGTACCTACTCTACGGTCAGTATTGTGTGAATAGTTGTTATACTATAAGTTCAGTACAGATGTGGTTTATTTAAACAAGTATTTCAGGTCTGGAGCTTGTTGAATCCATGGATATGGAACCAAAAATTGTGAAGGGTGGACTGTACTTTCTTTCATGAAGTTTCAAAAATATTACTACTAAATAACACCATTCTCATTGAGCTCTTACTACACACACACACACACACACACACACACACACACAATTTTGATCCTCCTGACATTCTTGTGAGCTAGGCACCAAGTATCCCCATTTTACAGAAGAAGAAACTGAGCACGGAGATCTGGTTAACTTGCTAAGGGTTTCCTGGCTCAGATTCTTTTTAATTTTGTATCTCATATCCTGTATAATTTAATTATCAAAGCTTATGAAAAAGGTATTTAGCCCCTTTTTTGCAGGTGAGAATCCAGGGATGAATATGATTAAATAAACCACTTAAGGTGACCCAGCCAACTTTGAGTCAAGATTTGAATCCTGCTCGGTCTAGTTCCCAAACAAATGTATTTTCATAGATCTCAATATACCCAAATGATTTGGTCAAAGCTGGTGGAAAGGGCATCACCTTTTTCTAATATTGACATCTTGTGGATGGGGGATCAACTTCAGGACAAAAATTCACATAAAATTATAAGAAGTTGAGGAACCTGCTGGCACAGTCAGTAGTCACCCTGTCTTTTGTGTGCATTTCTTCACTCTGCTGGTTTTGAAGAATTTGGGTGTTTAGCTTGCTCTTCTACTTAAAATCTTGAAACAGATTTCACAGCTATCTTCTTCTGACAGATATTTCTTCCCTTGTGAACACACGTATACTTGTGGATTAGGAAAGTTGAGGCTGTAGAATGAGCATGCTGGTGGAACGAACTATGTTGCAATAGGCACGCTGTCATTTATTATAATGTGGCCACCAATGCCCATTGAGAAGGAAAGCACTTTCCACACACTTTGCAGCTAAGTTTAAATAAAACAAAGGTCCATTCTGATCCAAACGAATCAGTTCAGGTGAGACTCAACCCAATCATTCAGATAAATGTGGCCAAAAAGTACATTGATTTAAAATAACTAGGTAAATGAAACTGGGAAAAGTATTTGAAAGGTATTTGAATTAACTACGTAACAACTTTCAATTCTTAGCCCTCTTTTCTTATGGTATGATTCGACTACACATTTTTTCTTACTATAATAAATGAAATCCTATTTAATATTTTTCTTCTTTTAATAAAAGTCATAAGGCTAAGAATTTCATTTTTTGTCTGACACTTTAGTTTGCTACTTTCATAGTAAATAGCCGGGGTTTAACTCCTAGGGATTTTTATTAATAAGATTAAAATAAGAAGAAATGAATAGAAGGATCATTCAGACCAAAGCCCCTGTCTGCAGGAAGCACCACACATAAACCATCCTAGGGAGGGAGGATTTCCCCACTATCTTTAATACCCTCTAGAGAAGGAGATTTTGTTACCTTTTTAAAGTGCCTTTCCACGGTATTAGGCTAAAAGGATACATTTAAAGCTTCTGATAGCTGCAGAACTTGAAAACATATCTATTAAGCTGGAGCTAAAATGAAGGTGAGAAATCTCGAGCCCTGTTCTATTGATCTGCCGCCTCCCACTGCTGCTCCTGGGACACTTGCTGCATATCTGTAAGGAGCGAAGAGCAAGCTCAAGGTCTGCTCTGCAAACTGGAGGGATTTAACTGTGTTCGCAGAGTTTCCTTTTTTAAATCGAGCAGTGAAAATATAGCTATTCCCTCTACTATTTTAAAATAATTTTGTTTGTTCTAAATATTGCAGTTTTTAAAAAAGATCCCCAAGCCCCTTTCCCCTACCCACACCCTGAATGGCAATCTCCAGTTCCCTGTGCTTCTCTGGCGTTACATCAGTCCTGCTGTGTACCTGGTGGATTCCTACTATTCTCTCAGACTTAAGCTTCACATTTTTCGAAATAACTCAAGATATTTTTGTGTCCTAATCTTCAGTGTAGGTGAGTATATATATATATATATATATATATATATATATATATATATATTCCTCTACAAATAGCAATAGGTTTTTTGAGAGCAACAACCAGGCTTTTCATTTGTGCCATTCTTATGCCTGACACAATTCATGGAATCTGGTTGATTGAATGGGGAAAAAAAAAAAAACAACCCATAAATGAGGAGCAGAACTGAACCAAACAGAAATCGTTTCATTAGTGGAGGAAACTGAAGCAGGAAAAGAGAGAATGATAGCTACTTCTGACCTTTATTAACCATTCAATTAGGGAAAAATAAAATGTGTTATTATTCCCATCTTTTAGATTGGAAAGTGGAGGTCAGGAGGCTGACTTTCCTCATGCTGAATTATACATTTAAAAATTAGGTGAACTGGAATGTTAGCAAGATCTGCTATCTAAAATCATGCTTTCTTCCATACTATACTTTTTCCTAGTATATTAGTATATTAGGAATGCTCTTGATACGTGTGTGTACATATATATACTCTTGTGTGATATATATATGTGTGTATGTGCATATATATATATATATATATATATATATATATATATATATATACACTCTTTCTATACTCTTCTTTTAGATATCCTCACACTTCTTCGGCAGTAGGGAACTGTCCTATGTCTACCATAGCACACATCTGTTGATCACGCTACCTATGAGAGCTAGTACCTTGCCATATCTCTTTGGAGAAGGTGAGGCGAGTGACCTTTCTTATGAACCTGATAATTTGTATTGCAGTGTCCCTAAAAATAGGAGAACTAACAGGTATATTCGGAACATAGAGGTCCTCAAGTAGGCAGTCTTGAATACATGCTCATAAGGAACACAACAACTAACTTTTCTCCCCTTTTCTTTCTAACCTTTATGTTCTTACACTCTATCACTCCGATTTTCCAATCTACTGTAACCTGATACTGTAGAGATCTACTTCATTGATTTTCCTTTGTGGTCTAATATTGGAGCTCACAAAATATGGCATGCAACTAAGAATTTTTTTTTTCATTTTTACATAGTGACAACAATCAAAAGAAAAACAATATGGAAGTTAAAATAAATTCAAATTTCAGTGTCTGTGATAAGTTATAACGGACAGTTGACTCACGCTCTTGTTTCGGTATCGTGGCTGCTTCGTGCTGTGGGAGTTGAGATGGATAGTTGTGACCGAGACCTTTTGGTCTGTACAGCCTAACGCGGTGACTATCTGACCTCTTACACAAAATGTTTTCTGACCCTCACCTCTAAAGGTTTCTTTCTACAGACTACCTATTTTGGGACTTCACATTCCTTCTTTGATCATTATTTTGATAGGAGTTGGTTTTCTTTCAACTGTCTATAAGTCACACTATGCTTTTTGTAATTATAATAATGTGAGAACTGTAGAGTCACTTTTGCAGTAATTTGTGAATGTCACTGTCATTAAGAAAACTTACTTTGCAAAATTTTTCTCACTCTCTTGTACTTTTGTGGTGGTTGGCAGACACCTCTTGTTTGAGGTTACATTTTCTTATTTCAACCTATTTATCAAGCATCATTAAATCTGATTTTATAATATATTTGACTCTGCCACATGAGGCAGAAGTATCAGACAATTTCTGGAGCTCAGTGTTCAAGTCTTGAGATGATTTAGGGGAGGACATTCTGGATGGCAACGGCCTGGACACTGCTCTGTGGTGGACACTGGAAGGTGATCACATCCATTAGCCAAGGTCTCTGTTAGTTTCTTCAGCTGCTGAAACAAAATCCCATGACCTTAGGAATTAAAATAATAGGACATTTTTCTCTATACCCCTAGAAAAGCGGTATAGAAGATTCTCATTAAATAAAGCAGACTTTTCTAACAGTAATGATGAGCTTTGTTACCCTGAACGCAATGTGATACTCTCTCAGATATTGAAGGAGTCTGAACGGGGCTGGGCAGACATATGTCAAAATAGATTAGAAGTTATTCTTGTATCAGACTGACCTCATTCCAACTTTAAGATTCGTTTATACCTTATTACTTCCTTCTTCAAGGTACCATTTCATTTAAAAAATGTATTCAATGAAGTTTCTTTTACCTTTTTCCTCTTTCCCCCTCCCTTTCTCCCTCCTTTCTTTCTTTCCTTCTCCTATTACTTTCTAAAACAAATAAACCAAATATATTTGCTGGCAGCAAAACTAGAAACTACCCTTTATATTATTTGCACAAACATGAAAGAAATATACTTGGTGATAGATGAGATGGAAAATAATTTACATTCTCTTTATTACAATATCATTTAGTGTGTTCAATTCACATGAATTATTTGGCTAAAACTTTCAGTTCTTTCCAAGTTAAGAATGATCACACATTTAATCATATGTAAGTACTTTATGAAATGAATTAATTTTTCTGTGCCTCAGTTCATTTTAACAAATTTAAATGGCCAACGTTGGGAGATAGAGGGGGCAAAGCACTAACGATTAATTGTCAAGATGAGATGTGGTTGGCTTATGGATGTGACTAGCGTCTAAAGCGCAGCTAATGTTGTCCTTAAATAATTTACTTCACATCTTGTGGATTCACTGTGTATGATCCAAGCTGTACTGAGGATGTTGATGGTTCCATTACGTGGTCATTCTAGGCCAGAGTTTGGCAGAATTTTTCTGTAAAGCCTCAGATAACAATTATTTTAGGCCCTGAGGGTTAACTATATATATATTCATTGTTATGTGTGGGATGTGATTGAAAAATATACTATATGTTTAAATAAAGAAATCTATTACAGGAAACTGTCACTTCCTGAAGCGGTTTTCGAAATCCTCTTTTGTAAATGTCTTTACTTGCACTGTCATGGCTGCCCAAATCAATTCAAAATGTTTGTGGCAATTTCTGTCATTAAAAACAATATGGTGTGTCTGCCGTTATGTTACTCAGCTGATCCAGCACTGTGAGACTTCTGGCTCTTCCCCATTCATAATCATTACGGAGGATAAATCCTTGGAATCATGTTCAGAGTGAGGGGGAATATTGTGGGGGGGATTAATGGCAATGCATTTTTTACTGTAGTATTTTTTCAACGGTTTAAACATTCACTGTATTTTCTGATCACTCCTGGTATTTATCTTTTTTTGTCCTCTTCTTCCTCCTTTTTACCTCCTAGGTGGGCTGTGTAGACACACCATAGAAAGGTCTGCCGCGCCATACAGTAAGTGGGGCCAATAGTAGTTGATGTGTGAGGATGTAAACCAGGACAGTAGATAAGGTGATGCAGCAAGAGTGCAGCTGGAGGAGTCCCAAGAACCACTGTGTCTAGGGGAACATACGAGAGCTTTCTTCAGAAGGAATAAAGGAAAGAGAGAAAAACCAAAGGCGGTTGTGTCCCAAAGCCCAAGAATGGTCAGAGGTGACCAGGAGTTCTTACCTTGTGAAATAAAATGAACGTTCCGCTTTGCACATTGTGCTAAAGTGAAATCATGTTTTATATACCATACATATGTTACATAAAGCACAGTTCCTCCATCTCTCTCTCTCCCCCTCTCTCTCTTATGAATATAATTAAATATTTATTTATTTATTATAGTTTTGGTGTTTTGAGACAGGGTCTCTAGTGCATAGATAGACATTTGGCACTCTTCCTGCATTTGGCTTATGGGTGAATGTTATAACTTGTAAATGTCCTGTATTAAATCTGCTGTCTTGCAAACTATTGACTCTAGAAAGGTAACTAATACAGGTGTGAACCACTATGCCAGGCTGAATATTTATTTAAAATGGGGACAGTAATGCAACAAACAGCTAATTTACAAAATCTGACAATTTCACAAATTTCCTAATATCTAGAAAGTTTATCAGCATTTAAATTAATAAAGTGATATTTACCATAAACATCTTTCAATAAGCGTATTTAAAACACACCTCGACAATGATTTTAATATTTTCACCCCTATACTCTAATCATCTTCACATAAAGCAATAATGACACAAAACTCTGTTCTAGAAAAAAGAGAACTATAGCTTAGTTCTTTTATTATAGCAGTTGATTTGAATTTGATTTTTAGTATTCATAGTTTAGGAAAGTTTATTTTTTCTGTAACCTAGCTCTCTCTTTGAAATATCATATCTGATCTATTTTTTAAAGTATTAACAGATTTATCAGTTCTATCAAGTTTGATGTGAAAGTGCCAGAAATTCTGCAGGTTTTTGCCTTTCTTATAAACTAACAAGTTACCCTATTCCTTTTTCAAAAATACTGGCAGAAGACATGAAATTTATAGGCCAGAGACAAAGGACAAAGGACTTTATTACTCACAGCAAAAACAGCAGCTGGAGATTAATGTAGGTTTGTATAGGTTCAAGCAGGTTCAACATACCCTCCTTGGGGGGGAGTCACAAGAAGGTCTTACCATGAGTGTATGTGCATACTGGGGCTGTGCTGCAGGACAGTGCTGTGAGCTTGAGGGAATAGCCACTTTTCTAGTAAGCAGAAGCAAGCCTGCTATTTGTCCAAGGGGAGACATTACCTCATCCCTCAAGTTTGCTCTCCGCAAACACAACCCTGACAAATGGTCCAGATGAAGCACTGTCAAGGCCTTGCATTCTTGGTGCATCCAGTAAGAGTATAAGGGATGCTCATACAGACTGCCTCTTCCATCAAGGAGCTGTAACTGTTCTGGGCATTTCAAATTTTCTTTTGCAATTATTCACCTTATGCATTATTTGAATAATAAAGCATGCTGACCTACATGCCACCAATATCCTCAGTTTAGTGATTTATTCTTAGTCTTGTGTTATGTTAGTGTTCTGTGTCCAATCAATAGAAGTTTTTATATTTTTTAATGTGCACTTATGGTTAAATCCTCTTAATTAGATTAGAAATCCAAATTAATTAGATTAGTGATCCAAAAGCCTGTTATTATTGTCATTCAAAATATAACACTTCTTCAAGAAATACTGATCCTGCTATGATCTGAAAAATTTTGTTTCAATCCATTTCTTGATGTCAGAGTAATTCCTACGGCTTATTGATTATGGTTACAACTTCTGTCTCTTATTCCATTATTTTTACTCAAAATAATATTTTTTCTGATTTCTTAAGAAATACACATAAAATTGGCAAAAGAAAGTAGCATGTGAATTTGAATTTCTTCAGAAACAGCCTGCCCATAATACAGATCTGAGTGTAAGCAGTTTTATTTGGAAAGTGATCCCGGGCAGCATCAATAAGGTCTAGAAAGTGGGACAGAGATGCATCTGCAGATAATGAAAGGCAACGTTACCAAACAACCAATTGCTGCAGGTGATGGAGGTACTTGGAGAATGTAGGGACCCGATGTAAATAGGCAGCTCAGGAGTACCTACCCTGAGTTTTGAGGGATGCAGGAGCTGAGAGGAGTCGCACCAGCATCCCCGAACATATGTGAGGTTATTTGTGAATAAGAGGTAAGGGTTGCTATTCTTGGGATACTAGGTAAATGTCCCAGGGGAAAGTAGAAATGGTGTTAGCTGAAAGGCAGTTCCGGGTACTGCCTGGGGGACAAGGGTCAACAGATTAAGCATCTGCCACAATATCTTCACAGCGTTTCTAATCTCTTCATTACTTTGTTAAGATGTTTCAATATACCTGCTTTAATTTTCCCTTAGTTATATACCAAAGATTTCCATTCTATACCCGTGTCTGTCTGTAAGAGACTAGGTAGAATAGGAAGTGACAGCATAGTGGAGGGGTGAAAGCATTAATTACAAGTAGTTAAAATACCAACACATTTTACCAAAAATATGATCGGGGGAGATACTTTGCTAGAAGCTCATGTGTCTATCTTTGAAGGATTGACAATCTTTAAAATAATCCTCCAACAAAGTTTTGAAGCATTTTCATGTATGTAAACTGAGTGTCTCCAGGTTGACCCATCTCCTGAGAATGCCCCTTTCCTTAATTGCATGTCCAGGCATAATCACGTGAGCTCATTTTCTGTCCAGGTAACCTTCCCTCTCTGTACTACCACATGGCCCCTCGATTCTGCACATTTGACCCCTGGCTTCTCCACACTTTTGAAGCTACTCCGTAATCATATGTCACTAAAGTAGTAGCAGTAATGCAAAATTTAATCATTTGAATACTTAGTTCAGGAGATTTTTCGACAACAGATGAATTTACTAACACAATAAGAATTTAAAAAAAAAAAACCTTAGAGCTTAGTACTACCTAGAATTGCCTCTGATGTTCTTTAGAAACTCACCTTCATGGAGACATCCTAATGGAAAATGTTTCTCTTAAGGCCCTTCTAGGACAGTATCTAATTTTCTTAATTTCTGCTCTCATATCTTCTTCTATCTTCAGATTCAAACCCTAAGGAGAAAAAGAAAAATTAAAAAGCCTCCCTAAAGTATCCACTGGAGCGAGACAGTTAACAAGGGTTCCCTCCTCCCCAGTAAAGGCAGCGTTTTGCATTTTATTCATCTCTAATCAGGCCTTCATTCTCACAGATTCTCTTTTCTAGTCTGGCTCTACCTGGCTCTGGGAAACTAAATATTCCTGATGCCCAAATTAATGTGTAATTAGCCCTTTCCAAAATCAATTGTTTTTCTTGTAAGTAGAAGCAGATACAAATCACTATAAAATTTTAAAATAGTCCTTTGTCTTCTTTCAGATGCACAAAAGCTTTTGAAATCTCGTAGTTGCTTTCTTCGAATCTCCTTGTCTCATGTATCTGTTATTTCTGAGAGAAGGCATCCTGGTGAAGAAAGCAAGAGTCATTGTTTTCAATTCATGAGGGTAACACAAGGCTCAGAAAGGTCTGATGAGGCTCGCTGCCTTATTACCCTGCAGCTTGGCTTACAGTGGTCTCGTCCTATCAGCTGCGGGCGAGGGGCCAAAATCACATGTTATAAAACATGTCTGCGACAGGGAAAGAACCACTGGGAACTTCTGCAGGGGTAGAAATGTCGAGTGTGGTGTCTCTCTCAGTTAGACGCTATGGATGCATATGTTCAAGACACCCAGAATGTGTTACGGCATGGTTGGGAATTTTAGAAAGCGTGATATTGCCCCGAAAATATTCTCAATTCTGAAAATTAAGATAAAAAGAAATTTTATTGTGTGGGGGAACCCTAGGCTACAACACCTAAGGTGTTAAATATTGACCTATCAGGACAGTTAAAAATCGATGCAAGTAAATAAATGGTTCATGTGGCCAGAAGAAGTGCTGGAAAAATCTAAGTTCTGTAATTCCAAAGATCTTTAAAATGCCATTGTGAACGTCAACCCTCATTAGTGCATTCACTGTAATGGTGGTAATAAGCTAAGGGTGTCACAGGAGCGGAAGGGAAAGTTCAAAGACACGGGAAGACATCTATCCTTGGGAAAAGAGTAAAAGATAGATTTACCACTAGCCTACACAAATAAAACAAGAGAACAAAATTCTCTATCAGTCTTCTCATCCTGAGAGAAAAATGATCCAATTGTTCCTGTATTCTCTTACGAAGCATTGTGGTGGCGCTCTGAAATCTTATTTAAATCTTATACTATTAAGCTTTCTGTACATTTAATATATATCTTCTCAACGTAATCCTAAAGAAACCAAGGAAAAGATCAAGTTTCATTTCTTGCAATTCAATTTTCATCCGTCATTTTGAGCAACAGAATACAAGGCAATATGTAGAACTAAAATGATGACAAGAGTGTAAGTGTGTGTTGCTCTGGGGATATCACTTTATTCTTGCTCAAATAATCCTTCTATAAAAGTGTGATTAGGATGAGTCAAGCAACAAACAAAGAAATAATACCTAAGATAAAATTAGAAAAGTATAATTAGTACAGAGGAAGTAAGGGAGATAATACAGAGCAAATGCAGGGTGTGAAGGTGTTATTTTAGAGAAGTAAACCAGATAGCCCCATCTCAGAAGGTAAGATAAAAGCTCAGACCTGAACCATGCAGAATAAGCCAGCTATACACAGATTTTTAGCAAAGATCGTGCCAGGCACATCATTCTAGCAAAAATAAAAGAACTTGGTCGGAAAGATCTTGCATTATTGAGAGTAGGAAACAGGGCTGCTCTGTACTGTAAACCAGGGCAAGAGCGGGATGAGAGAGGATTAAGAGGCAGGTATGTGTGGTCTTCTAGGATTATATGGGGTAGAAGTTATCTCCATCATTTGGATGCCTTTCTCTTTCAAATCCTTTACCCTCATCTTTAGCTGTATCCCTATCAGCCCAAACTTCCTTCACACTGAGAAACAACGCAGAAGAACAAGAGAGGGAGAAAAAACAGGGTAATCCAATTGTATGTTTGTATAGGGTAATGAGACAGAACCATTTGGTTATTTATTTTGTATCATTTTCTGGGTAATGAAATACATAACTTAAGGGGAAATTCATACTGGATTTGTGACCCAGGTCTTCCAATGTTTCTGCTGCACATGTGGAAACAACATGAAGTGTGTGTTTAGATAATAAGATGGTAGGCACGAAGTCATGTGTGAGGACCGTGGCATTGGTCCTGAAAGGGCATCCATCTGAAATGGCAGTTACATTGAACCATAGTCGGTGAAACAAGAGCTGGAACCTGTTGCAAGTGTGCTGACGATAGTATCAGGAAACAAAATTAGCAACAGAAGAAGTAGCCGAAGTCTCAAAGAGCTGAAGTACTAAAGACTTACCAACCTCCTCCCCCTTTTCTTTCTTCCCTTGTGCTCACTTGGCATGAACTGCTGTCCTCACATGGCCTTTGCAAACAGAATAGCGGTATTCTTTTGAATGTTTGGCTGCATTTACATGTTTGAACTCTCAGCTAACACAATCTCAAGTATGTGGGAAAATGAAGTCGCATTTCATTAAGGGTAATGAAAAGGGCATTTGGAGTCAGAAGTTCTATTGTGGTTTGAGATAGCTATGAAGCTTTTAATCATGTTGGCTCCCTTTCATAACTGTGTACTCTCTGTAATATAAAAAAATGAATTTGTCCTTTCTAGATGTATTAGAATGCAGGAAAATTTTTTGCCCTTTTTCAGAACTTTTTTTTTTAAAAAGTAGTTTTTATGTTATTACTACAATAAAAAGAAAAGAGAGCATTTCCTTTTCTTATCTGATTCACATTGTTACAATACTCAAACCTTTTGCCAGTGGCCTTCCAAGGTAATTACTTCTAATTCAATTTTTATTAATGTTTGGTAAAAATAAGAGCTGGAGGCTTTTATCTTTTTATTACAAATATCCTTCAATTTAGGATGTGCCCTGAGAACTTTGATGCTGCGGGTAGAAGATTGCTAAATAATTCTAAGAATTGGATCAGACAAACCCATTTAGTAGTGTTCAGTCTACCGGGGCTCAATGGTGCATTTTTCCCCAGCAAGTTCTTTGCATATCTGGTCTGCTTTTCTTGATTTGAGTAATTATGCTCCTATAGCTAATTTAGGGAGCTAATTTCAGCCAACAATTCATGACTGTATTTTTGCAATCGTGTAATACTGCTCTTCAAGAGCAATTTGAAACACATGGTATGGGCCTTATGCAAGCCATGTAAATGACTAAAAATTGTATTTTGGACTATAATTTCCATTATTTTTAGAATTTCCTAGACTATAACCAAATGGGCTAAAGGGAACATACTATTCTCTCTAAGGTTTAATACCTACTTGGACTATCCCACAGTGTTTATTGTTGCCAAAACTATGCTGGTGTCCAAATATGTTCTTGTTCTTGAAATTTCTATCCAAGTATTTACAACAAGCCCATTTATCGTTTTGTCTAACAGCCAGATGAGGCATTTACTGAAGACTGAAGAACAATAAGGAACAGAAAAAGGATAGAAAACGCTCTATACTGTAGCCAGTGATGTGAACAAATATAAATGTAGGAGAAGAATCAAATAACCTTGTTTCATGGGTTTGAGAGACAGATAGTGAGGATAATTCAGGTGAGCCTATGCACATTTTCTGAAGATGGATGGGTCCATTGTCTACTCAGGGAAAGTTTAAAAATCATGCGTTGTACTTGAATGTGAAGATGATGGACACATATTCTATTCATAAGAAGTTAAAAGTCAAGTATGTGGTTCTTGTTTGGTAGTGAGGCTGTGGGGTACAGATAAGGGTAAACTGCAGGGGAGGAGAGTACAGATAAGTATAACTAGGAGGGAAAAGAAAAAGGAAGTCTCAAGCACCCAGTGTCACTAACATGGCAGAGGTGCAAAGTTGAGAAAATCACTGAAAACATAGTTTAAATTGGTTGTCCTCAAATTTGGGTTTGCATCAGAATGCCTTGGAGAGCTTGTGTATGCACGAATTGTTGGTTTCCACAACACAATCTCTGATTCGGGAGGTCTGGAGTAGGGCCCAAGAATCTAAATGTCTGACCAGTTTCTAGATCATGCTGGTGCTTCTGGTGAGGAGTTTGCACTTGGGGAACCTCTAGTTTGGGCCATTATTCCACGGATAGTCTACATACATCAGGAGTCCCCAGCCACTGACCGGTAGCAGTCTGTGGGCTGTTAGGAACTGGGCCACACAGCAGGAGATGAGTGTGGGCAAGCAAGTAAGCTGTATTTTCAGCTTCTTCCCAATGCTTCCATAGCTGCCTGATCTCTACTTCCTGTCGGATCAGTGTGGGCACTAGGTTCTCAAAGAAGCACAAATCCTACTGTGAATTGTATCCCATCACACCCAGATGGGACTGTCTAGTTATAGGAAAACAAACTCTGGGCTCCCATTGATTCTACATTATGGGGAATTGTGTATTTCATTAACTATTACAATGCAATAACAATAATAATGTGATATATATAGTGCAATGTAATAATACTGTAACAGAAATAAAATGCACAATAAATGTAATGTGCTTGAATCATTCCGAAGCCCCAACTCCAGTCCATGGCAAAATTGTTGCACATGACCCAGATCCCTGGTGCCAAAAAGGCTGGAGACACTGTTACACATTATTGTACGTCAGTAGAAGTACAGTAGAATTTTACTGTAACCTTTTGCAGTACAGGGGATCGAACTCAGGACCTGCTACGTGCTGGGCAAGTGCTCTACTCCAGACTGGGCAAGTGCTGGCTCCAAACTGGCCCCATGACCTGGTCCTGACCTGCTTTGCGGAATCAGATTCAGAACCTGTATCCAGGCCAGACTGTCCTGTCCACAACTTCCTTTCTCCTGCACTCATTCTCCACACTGTCAACCCCTCCACCATGCTCTGTATGCACACATACATACCTATACACATATAGGCACACACACACATGCGTGCGCGCGGACACACACACACACACACACACACACACACACACACAGATTTCTGGCTCCAGACTAAGAACTCACCTTCTTCTGTATGACCAAGCTGACAAGTTTGTCTGCCCTAATGAACAAAAGTGAGGACAGATCCAGCGGGTACAGGTAAAGGGCCCTTTCAGTCTGGAGATGGAGGTTGTAGTCCCAATTCTCAAACAGAGTCAGTGTACATGCACCTCACTAGACACTCAGTCTAGTGGGTGGCATGTGGAAATGAGGAAGGCAATTCTAGTTGCTGCATAAACTGAGGAATACTAATGCTGTTTAATTGGGTGGGGGCCACAGGCACCAAATGCCCTCCGATATTAAGGGAGGCCACGTGCAAATATCAAAGAACTGTCCTACTCACAGTGCCCCGAGAATGTTCTCCCTGAGCGACATCAGCTAGGTCATTTAGCTTTGCTGGATCCCAACATTTACAAAAACAGAAATATTAAACATATATGCAAGGAATACAATATCGGGCATATAGTAAGTGCTCAATTATCACTAATTTCTTTCTTTTTCTCAGCCTTCTCTTTCCTGCTCTATCTTAGAGGTTGTCATGAGCATCAAACGAGACAATACATATAAAACTATGTGTAAATGATAAAGTTCTATACATGTACACTGCATTTGAAACATGGCTGGGAGACTATTTAGTGCTATCTTATCTTGAAAAGAGTTAGTCAAACATGTAGGCTTGGGCACTTTCTGTAATTCCAAATAGTATTTATGAAAGGTTTTTCTTAAAAACGAATTATTTTCTTTATGCATTCCAAGTCTCATATTGACCAATATTTGCTGGATATCATAGTAGTTTTCCTCAGCGCCCAGCCCTGTAATTTAAGGGCATGCTAGAGGGATGCATTATATACAGAAAAGGTTAATGTATTCAATTCCCTTTTAATTGAAAATCCCCAAGGAACAAGTAATCTTTTGTAGGAGGAGAAAAGGGAAACAAAGGAAATAGCTTGGTGAGTTCACATTCCTTCTCTTTCCTCTCAGCCCAAAAGTAGTACTTCTTACACTTCTGGTACTCGTCAAATAGAAAATAAAGAATATATAGCCAGCAATCTGCTTTGCAGTTATTTTCTCTCTCAAAATCATCTTGCATATGTCATACCTTGCATAGTGACAGGCATTTTGGTTGTGACCCCCTCTCCTTTCAGATCTGGTGGACTTTTACAGCCTCAGAGATATGGAGGCCTTTGTTTGTAAAAAAAAAAAGAAAAAAAAAAAAAGCACTGCGTTTGAGTAGGGATATCAAAAGCATGCTTCCTGGAGTGTACTGGACAGTCAAAATGTATTAGGAAAACATAATATTGTCATGATTTCTCTGGTCATCTGTTAAAATGCCACCTAGAATTTAGTTAATAAGGACTTTATGATGACAATGAAAGAATTACATGAAAATAATTGAACTCACTCCACAGAACAAGAATCATGGACTATATAATAAAATTTGTTATGACAATACAAGCCAACAAACTACCAACTTGAGTAGTTTATCTTTCTTAGGAAATTAATAAAAACAGTGCGCAAGTTCAATAAAGAAAATGCTCCTTCTCAGGTCCTGCTTGAGTAGTCTTTCTTTAATGTCAGTAATTTACCTCTGTCCTATTTAGTGCTGCTCTTGCTCTGTACACGTGCGATGGGATGGTTACTGATGCCATCATAATTCAAGTGGAGCATTTTTATCAGTGATCAGGGTCTCAGACTGCAGATGCTGAGGTTTTGATTTAAATACCATTTTTACTGTTAAAAGTTTTATGATCTTGGGGGCGAGTTATTTTATCTGTTTATGCCTCATCTTCTTTATCTGGGAAAAGAGAGTGAGAAGGGGAACTCCTCATAGAGTTGCTGCAAATATTAGCCTTAAAATTGTAAATTTTGAAAAGTGTTTATCGCGAACTGAATACTCTATGTGTTTTAGTTTGTTTGAGGCTGTGTCTGATGCATATGTCTGAACAATGCTTCAGAGAAACAGCAGCCTTTCACTAGGTTCTTTAGTTTACTGGCTGGGGATTACCACCTTGGAAGGAGTCTTCTCTCAACCGGTGGTTCGACTCTGTTGCAGGATCCTCAGTTCTAACTCTGACATCTCAGAGTCTCTCTCTCTCTCTCTCTTTCTCAAACAAGTAGTGGGAGAATATTATACCATCCTCTGAATTTTGATAGCCTAACAAAGAAAGCATTTCTCAGTTTAAAACTAGAAATCTTCCTCTTCCCTCCTACTTTCAAAACACTCTAATGAGACGTGCCTATTGATGTCAGTAGCAGAGCAATTCACAATAGCTAAACTGTGGGAACAGCCTATTTAAATCTGTCAACCCACAACATTCGGTGGTCTTTTTGTTAATTTTTTTTAACAAAATCAAACCCCCAAACAAGCAAACCAACCTGCAACTCACGGAATTTCAACCCCCAGAGGCTTTTACCAAGGCTTTCTTCGGTCCATTTCATCAACCCTTTCTCCACTTACAGAAAATACCTTAGCTCAGGGATGAACATTTCAACCTGCTTATTTGAGAGTTTGCTAATCTGTTGCACGCAGACTTCGTTGGTATTTGGAAACATTAACCTCATCATTTCTGACAAATTCAAAAGCAATAAGAAAAATGATGATATGAAGTGACTTACTGGGTAGGAGCAAATTGATAGAATGTGCCTTGAGGATGTATAACCTGATGCTTTCTAAATGCAACTTGTTATTTAATGGAGAACCCTCTATAGTGGTTTAAGTGAGAATATTTCAACAAGATTGCAAGACAGACTTTTGCTTCATGTACCTGTTCTGATTGTAAAACTTTACTCAATATTTCAACACCTTTTTTTCAGTTTTTATTTATATTAATACATTTTTGCAGTACACATTGATTACATACCTTGTGAGGAGTTGGTACATGTACAAAACACATCTTAATTATTTTTTCATCCCTTCCTTCCCCTCCCTCTCACCTTCCTGCATCTGATTACTTCCTGTTTGAGAAGATCTACCTCCCTACTATTATCTATCTCTTATTTTGCTCTTTATTTATATTTTGGGTTTTTCACATAAGAGAAACCATACAATATTTAAGCTTCTGGGTCTAATTTATTTCATTTAATATTATAGACTTGATGTGCATCAATTTTCCTACAAATGACTCAAATTTGTCCTTTATTGTAAAGCATAGTCCATTATGTAGAAATACCACATTTTATTTATCATTCATCTGTTGATGGACATATAGACTGATTCTGAGATTTAGCTATTATGAACCATGCTGCTATAAACATGGGTATGTACCTCACACTATAATATGATATCCTTAACTCTTTCAGGATGATCCTTAGAAGGGGAATAGCTGGGTCAAATGGAATTTCTATTTTTAGGAATCTCTATAGTTTCCACAGTGGTTATACTAGGCATCTTAATGTCTGGTCATTAAATTCAAACACAAAATTCCAAACGTACTTTGGTGAGCATACCATATAAATATGCTATGTGATAAAGTTCACCAAAAAAGCCTCTGATCTAATGAAGTATTTCTATAATTTAATTCTCATTACTCAAATTTTTACAAGTTAGACATACTTTGATTATATCAACTTGACATCAGCTTTTAACTCTGTGATTTATATACACAAGACTGATAATCCAAATACAATTTCGATTCTTTTAGTATTAATATTCCATTGTATTCTACTCATTAACACAACCTTGAGTATAATTATAATCAGATACGTAGAATTACAAAATAAAAACTATGTTTTGCATTAAATTATGGAACTTAAAATAATTTTAAAAAGCAAATAAAATATTCCAAGAGAAAAGTTAATAATGATATTAAGGGAACTGACAACAAAGTTTTTCTGAGCTTCCTAATGTTCCAATCAAAGACGAGGAGGCAAACTCTTAGGAGAAAGAGAAGGGTATATAAAAGGGTTAAGAATATATATATATATATATATATATATATATATATATATATATATATATATATATACACACACACCATTTCTTCAAAATGAATGTAATTATGTATCACAGACATACACCAACTTTAAAAAGGGACTCTAGAAGGTTGGTATCTGCCATATCCACCATTTCCAAATTTTATGTATATTATGTGAACTTAGAGCTTTAGGCATGTCTCTGTTCAACTGAGACTGGTTGGTTCAGCTCAGAATTTCAAGGTAACTGGATCTGTGACTGTATCCCAGCCACTACTGTCAAGATATGGAAAGGTACTGCACATGAATATTACCTCAAATTAGTTCTTGGTAACTTGAAAAGAAGCAGTCAAGGTCCTGCTGAAGGAGACACAGAACAGAGCGCTCAGCTTTGATACTTGGCCTGGGTAAGGCAGCCTGCAAATGTAAGTCTCGCAAGGGCTGGATAGGCGCTACATGGAGGCGCAGTCATCTGCTAGCACAGACGGTGGTTCGGTGGAGACATCTGCATTTATAAGGTAGTGGGAAGTGCCAGGTTAAGTAGAACAGACTTTAATATTCAGGCAGCCTGTTGTCATATTATGATATTTTTCTACTAATCTAAATTGCTGCTAAGAGGAAAAATAAGATGGCTTGACTCTATTGGTTTGGATGATTTATAAATATTTCGTCGATCATTTTGGAAGTGGAATTGCCTCTTTCCATTAACAGAATGGAGAAATAAAACAACACCTGTATCGTGTCTTCCAAGCTTCCAAGACATATTCTCAACATATATTCTGCTATGCCATCACCCAGCCTCAATCACCAGGCATTATATGGCTGATGTGCCTTTGATCTGGCTCTCATTCATCACCCCTCCGGGCTGACAGTGATAAATGTCTTAAGTTTAATGATCACAGGTAACCATTGTAATAATCAAGGTGTCATTTAATGAGGCTGTATGTATCATTGCTTAATATGTTAAATTAGGAAATGTTGTCATGGCCGAGCACACAATGTCACCTATCACTTTTGAAGATGAGTCAGTGCTGTAAATGCTTCTCAAGGAAACAACAATGAGGGTCTTGGGAACTGTGAACTGCAAAGAGATGACTACAAAAGATATATCGGTATAATTTCTGACTATCTGCATTGACCCAGACCCCAAGTTCGCTAAAATTAAATTAACATTACCAGAATTTTCACTGGAAGTCAAAGTGACTTTTTAATTCCATTGGTTTGAACACTTGCTCTTTCACTCATTCGTTATTTGCTTAATAAAGATTTTTAAAATTTCTTTCATGTGCAAGACACCATAGAAGAGGTATAGAGTTAAATAAGATTAGTCTATATTTTAGAAAGTTTGAGTTCTTCTGGGTTGATCACAATCTATCAGAGGAAGGAACCACAACCATATGCACTAAAAATTATACTAAATTGTGATATGCACTATTATAGATATTAGGCAGTGACTGTAAATATTCAGACTTTGAGAAGATTATTTATGCATGAGAACTTGAAAGGTTTCAAATAAATGGCACAGTTTATTTTGAATGTTGGTGAATGAATGAAGTTTTCCTAGAAGAAAAAAGGGTTATGAAGGATACCATGTTCAGCAAAATAATTACAAAAGATTAGATTTATGGTACTTCCATGTATGTAATGGAGGTACCATTAAAGACTTCAAGTACAGCTCTGCAGGGTTGCTGCAATCAGATATGCAAGACTTACCAAGAGTTATTGAAACATTTTGGAAGTGATCCTGCGGCCCTTCACATTCACAGTAGAATAGTTGACCTCAAAAATGATGTTTTCTACACGAGTTCATTGATTATATGAGGACTAAATGCTGCAGTTATTGAATTTAAAGAAGTTCTATTTTAAACAGTAAAAACAAAAATGCACCATCCAATGGCAAGTATTTTCCAAAGTATTCTATTAGCAGAACTTGTAAAAGAGAAGCCAAACTATACCCTTTCGTGTTAGCGAAGATGCTTTAAAATTAAAGAGAAAGATAAGTTTTCCAACATGAAAAATATTAAATTAATTGGGAACATTTTCATTGTTATGTGATTATTTTGTCTCTGAAAATAATATAGATGCACCAATCATAAATTCTTCCAAAGCTGCTCTTTCAAGGAACTTGGAAATAGAAGATTTTGACCTGTATACCAATAAAAGATATAAGCTTTTAATTTGTTTGCAAGAACAATGGAGTGTAATAAGAGAAGTTTCTCAAATTTTAACAGCAATAATAAGCCTTCACATAGTTGATGGAGAGTGTTTTGAAATGAGGTGTACCAGTGAACCAATTTCTCAACTTGATTCTATGTTTTCATTGTGAGATATATCTTGAGTTATGTAGATGTTAAAATCAAATATTGTAATATGATGGCCATACAATCATACCTTCAATTTGAAGTCATCTAAAATATCAAATGAAAATATCCAGAAAAGTAAGTCATATTCAATTATACAGTTATATTCATATTATGTGTAAATTATATTCTGTTAAAGAGCTGTAGTGTTAATATTTTAAAATTCTTACCTGTATTTTAGTTCTTCTAAAATGTTTATTTTGAGGTAAAATAATAATGAACATATTACATTTTATGTTACAAAAGATAATTCTATAACTCATTTACAATTTATAAATATATACACATTGAGTATATTTGGTAACATTTCATACATAGGACTGTGTAATCAAATTGTGTAATTAAATTATTCTGTTGTGGAGAAGAGGAATTGTCTGTACTTTCTCTTAAGGACCTTGCACTGACTTGGATAAGTCATAATTTTTGACCCATGACATCTTTCCATTCATGACTGACATCTCCAGCTCTGCTTTTTCGATTTTTAAGACACATAGTTAAACAATTTTAAGAAAAATCATCTGTGGCCCTCGCCAATAACCTCCATGAATCATATGCCTCTTACCTATATATCTGCATCCCCATGCCTGCAGGGTTTACATCCTGGATCCTGTGTTCATTCTTCCCTTGTTTTATTTTTAAATGCGATTTTGTTGCTTAATTATATAGGTACAATTTTTGAACTCAGAAATTGTTTACTTTTAATTTTAGAAAGAAGGTATCATATTAATGGGCTCTGTGTGTGTATTTACTTCCCTTAACATTTCATTAGTTAGATGTGTAGTGTTGGACTTTTCTTTTTAGCATTGCATTTTCTTGGGTATATTTGTTTTGACTGTGACATTTGTGTACTTCCAACTTACCTCAAACAAGCAGAATAACCCTTTAGGAAATTAGTTCGATTATGCTACTTATCTTCTTAAAATACCTCAGTGGGTTCTCCACGGGAAGAATAAAATCCTAACTCCTTTCTATGGCTTATAAAGAGCCTCCAAAGTGAAGCCTTGGTCTAACTCTGATTGCATTTCTTGTCGCTCTGGTTTCATTGGCTTCCTTACTTTTCTTCAAATGGGTTAACAGGGATGTTGGCTCAGCATATATAAGATATTGTCTT
>PVJO010020997.1:0-31195 GCA_004026905.1 Hystrix cristata | reverse complement strand
TGACACTGAGGTTACAGATGTGTGTCACCACACCTGTGTTCTTTCTCAGCTTGTATTGAAGAAAATTTAGAAAGAAATCAGAGGAAGTTTCTTATACAAATATTCGGAGTCCTTGATCTTAAAATCTGACTCTGATGCTAGCAACTTCCCACCCAGTTTCTAATTTGGGTTCTTCTCAAGAGTATGGAATATGCGTAACCTTAAATTTTCCATCTCCTGTAGAAGGAGGAGGTTATTTTACTACAGAAATGATCTGTATTTGGTGATGTTTAGAGCTATGTCATTTTGCATGACTGTAGGATCAGTTTGCATTGTTGAAGTCATCTCTTGGGCCTGTTACATGTAAGAAACTAATCAGATATCCAAGAGTGGGGGATTTTAGCATGAAAGTAATAAGAGGATATCCAAGAATGGGGGATTTTAGCATGTGAGCAATCAGATATCCAAGAATGAGGGATTTGCACTTGCCAATGATTTACAGATATTTTCAACATTCTGTTGACACTGAAAACTTCGTGTTGTCTTGTAGGTGTTTCCCATGGAATTAGAATACATTTCTACCTACTGCACAGATAATGGGCCATTTTGTAATCTAAATATCTCAGTATCATCCACACCAGTGTTTAACTGAAAGAGACATTAACATATTTTTTACCTTAATGTTCTATTTTAAGACAAAAAGTAAGCTGAATGCACACAGTATTATTAAGTTAGTTTTGAAAGATGATGGCTTTATGGAACAGGATTTAAATTACCAAACACTGGTGCAAATGTGGTAAATGTTAGTAATTATTTTTAATGGGCATTAATTATGACTTGCTGTGACCTGAAATATACTCCTAAACTTGAAAAAAATACATGTTTCTGATGTATTTTAACACATTCCTGGAGCATTTTATTATGAATACTTTAAACATTCAGGAAAGTTGAATGGATTTCACAGTGACCACCTGTAATCTGCTACCTAAATTGTACCATTCATGTTTTAAGACACCTGTCTGCTCATACACCTATTGATCTATGTATTCATGAATATCTTTTTATTTTAATTAATGAAAAGTCTTAACTCAGAGTTAGGATTTATTTTTTTTAGATTTTTATTAAAATTTATCCAAAATTACACAAACTTACAGGCAATTGCATAAGCTTACAGACCACAATTAATCGTACCTTTTGCTTATGACAATGAGCAATGTAAACAACCACCTACACACAGCAGTAAGTCACAACTATATAAAGTTACTGTAGTGCCTAGTCTACGTGTCACTGATTTAAGTTTGGGTTATTAGGTTCTTGTTTTTAAGATATCATTATTCCTCTGGATTCCCACTCCCCTCCCCCTTTACCCTCTTCTTGTTCCCTTGAACCCTTGGTCTATTAGCTTATATCTAACTATTTTTTGAGTGACCTTTAGGATTTAATTAAATTTCATAGCAATATCTCTTGATGAACATTTGTCTTCAGACATTATTATGGCTCATATCTAGATGTCCCCCAAAGCCTCACATGCTCATAGGCAGGGCTTTTGGAGCTGACTGGATCATGGGTGACTGAATACTCACTGGTGGATTATTCCACCCATGAGTTTATAGCCAAATGTGATGTTAGGAGGTGGAGCCTGGTGGAGGAGGTGGGTCAGTGGGGACATGGCCTGGGCGAGTTTATCTTCCTCCTCCTCCCTTGATCTCTGTTTCCTGCTGCCCTGCCATGGACTGTTTATTCACTGCCACAGCCCTCTGCCATGCCGCCCTGCCTTGGAACCAGATGACTGTGGCTCTAAGACTGTGAGCCAAGATATATTTTTCCTCCTTTGCATTGTGGGTTGCAGATATTGGGTCTCAGTGATGAGAAAGTAACTAAGACAGACTCCAATAGGGTCAGCTTGCCTCAGTTTGCCTTGCTTGATCTGTTAGAACAAGTTGAAGAACAATCCCGCCATTTATGTCTGAGGCTTCCGTCTCTTCTCCAGTAGAACAGCCTCTCTTGCCCCTGTGTCACAGAGTGCCCTGCCCTTCCGTCCTGTGCTTCTTTCTTCTTTCTTTGCAGTACCTAGTATCATTCCATACTCTTACAACTTTGTGCCCCATCCCAGAAACACACAGGTGACAGTTTTTACTTTCCTTCAGAAGCTGCTTGGCACAAAGCAAGGTCAGTTGTAAACATGGAGAGCTGCTGGCCCGATTTCTAAACCCCACTCTGAACGACGCGTCTGCAAACACAAACTTCCAGGATGTCTTTCTGTCGCCGTCACTGTTACTTAAATTGTCAACATCTGTGACAAGAAAAATCTACAAATACTAACCCTTTCAGAAAGTGACTTATGTACTTTTACTATGACACTAACAGGCTTAGACTTTGCAGAATCTGCCAGGACAACAGCATCCTGGCCTCAGGGCCAGGGAGAAATCTCTTCTCACATGCCGTGTGCTCAGTGGGCTTGGTGCTGGCGTCCTCTTGCACTTTAGAGACTGTCTCATTGCAAATCACCTTCCAGAGAGTGTGTGCGGACGCCTTCTCTTCTGAGCGCAGTTCTTGCTTACACCGCGTGGATGAGTGTATCTCAAAATGCCGTCTTCCCGTGAGTAGCAGGAACTTACTAATAAAAGGGATACATTGCTTCAGAGACAGCTCTCTGGCCTTCTGAAGACCATTTCTCTTCATGCTAGGGCGTGTGGAACTCAGGCAGGACAGCTCTTCACTAAGCCTCCTTCTCCCACGAAGAGCTGGGATTCACTTCCCGGGGCGACATCCAGGCAGCCCCGCTGGGGTGGGGAGAGGCAGCCCCAGAACGCGGGTCCCAAACTGAGCAGGGGACTCTGAGACCCAACGGGGTGCATCTCAAGAGGAGAAGATGACAGTCACCTTCTCAGGGAAGTGTTTTAAAAGAAAATAGAGGCTAGGCATGCCTGTAATCCCAGCGCTTTAGGGGGCCGAGGCAGGACAGCTGCTTGTTTGAGGCCAGTTTGGGCAACTTAGCAACGAAGTGAAAAATACAAAGGGCTGGGGATGTAGCTCAGTGGGAAGGGCCTGGGTTCTATCCCCAATGCTGAAAATAGAAGAAGAGAAAGAGAGAGGAGGAGAGGAAGAGGAGAAGGAGCAAAAGAAAGTAGCTATCCCGCAGCTCTGCTGCTACGAGGTCGGAGGTCATTCTCCACTGAGATGGAATGTTGATGGCTTAGGTATCACCAAAGGCGACAGAAAGACCGTGTGGAAGTTTATGTTTACAGATGCACAGTTCAGAGCGGAGCCTTAGAAATCAGGTCAGCAGCTCAGAAAGAATTCCAAGATTAGGGCTCAACCGTTATTTCATTCCTTACTTTCTACCACATAATATTCCCAAGGAGTAACTTTAACATTCTTTTACTAACTATAATACAAATTTGAAAAGCTGTATGACCTACTTGTTTCAAGGTGAAAGCTAAACATTTTATTCAAAAGTCTTGTTACTTGAAATATTATAATTTCTGATGTATTCTGAACATTAAAATTTTAAAATAAAGATGTTACATCATTCGAAAAAATAAACCTAGTGGGATCTAAATATCCCATGAGTTTGATATCTATTATCACCCACATAAAAGATATACAAATGAATCAATTAACAATAGAATATATATGTTTTGTCATTCTGTCATTTATTTCAATTGTATTTTTCCCAAAGAACTTGACCTTCATGTATTTTGTTGATCACTCCACATACTTTTCAACAACTGCATAAAAATTTTTAAGAGTTCTGTATTCTCTGGCACATTTCCAGTTGCCATAGTGCCTCGCATACTTCTGATCTGAGATCACTGCAGTGATTAGTTTAGAAGCTGATCCGAGTACTGTTATTGTAAATTGTCATGTATCATGAGTGAAGAGTAAGAATGTACTGGAAATGTTTCTTAATGAGAGGGATAGCTTTTTTTGTCAATTAGTTTATGCAGTCATGGAAGAATTTATATTCATTTACAGCTAGAATAAGATAAGACTCAGCATCTATTCAATTCCTAATTTTCATTTTCACAGTTCTGAGGACTGAGATATCTTGTTCAAATAAATTAGTGCTTGGAATTGGCAGAGATTTTGTTATAGAAATATCCCATTCTGTGCACGGCCTTGAAGCTGTATGTTACTCGCCTCGCGGTCTACCAGGAGCAGCCCTTCCGGGGCGCACCAGCCTCAGTCCCAGGACTGTCTGAGAGCAGGTAGCAGAGGCCGGCTCACTGGGCCTGTGGGCCCAGACTTTCGTTCCCTGGTCCTGAGGGCCACACGCCAGGCAAACTGAGTGTCATTCTACAAATGCTTGACCAGAAGTAGCAAATAACTAGTATTACGCCTTGCTTGGAGGTATCTTTTAAAAAATTTTTTTACACTCAAATTACCAGAAAATTCTAGGAAAAGAGAACATGGTTACTTTTTTATATACCTTCACCAGTGCAATTTTTAAAAATAAAACATGATTATCTTGTCATATGTTTTCAATTATTGTTGTCAAAACCATGAGCCGGCACAGGGTGGGATGCAGACGCCCGGTCCCTACCAAGTGGGAGCAGATGGCTGTTTCCATGTGCAGTCCCCAGGACCTTTGCACGGAGCTATATCCCCAACTCCTCTCCCCTTCAAAATTTATTTTTATTTTGAGGCGGAGTCTCACCAAGTCAGCAAGTTCCCCGGGTTGGGCTCGGGCTCACCATCCTGCTGGCTCAACCTCCCCGAGTGTGGGGATCACAGGCCTACGGAACCGTGTCTGGAGATGGACGGCCCTGGGTGCGCTCGCGGGGATGGGGGTCCCAGCACAGAGGCTGCTGTTCTCAAGGACTGGGCGACCCCAGCCAGGGGAAGAGAGGGGACCCCCCTGGGGTGACTTGCTGCTGCCATCACAGAGCCGGAGGCTTAATCCACAAGGGCAGAGCGTGGAGAATCAGCCGATCAATGGGCGCGTTCTCAAAGCAATTCAAGTCAGGTCTCGAAAATCAGACTGTAATGAACAATGAAAGGCCTACTCGCCATCGCGTGTGGCCTGCAAGAGGCCGTGCCCTCCTGTCTGTGGGCTGCTCGGGGTGTCAGGTCACAGGAGTGGCGGGGCGGGATCCCCACGGTGGGCCGGCCCAGCAGAGGCTGTAGGGCCGCTGTGGGCTTCGCCTTCACTGTTTTGACAAGAGGACAAACACACTCATCCCGCTGTTCTTGTTACTTTCTGAAGCAGCTCTGGAGTCCTCTTTCAAGAGGGTCTCTATGTGCTGTGATCAAAAATACAGTGAATGCTGTTGCCAAGTACCATCCAACAGTAAGGCAGCCTGTAGAAACATTCACTCATTCACTTAATTTGTGCGATCTGGCACCATGTGACTTCTTGCTCTTCCCAAAGTCAAAATGGCCACGAAAGAGAAATGTGCTGAATCATTTAAGGACATTGAGGCAGCAGGACAACGCAACCAAAGACACTCAGTAAAGAGGATGCCAGAGCTGCTGCGGAAAGTGGCGGAGACTACGGGAGAAGTGTGTTTGAAGTGAGGAGGATTTTGAGGGGACTCTTGGCAATGCGTCCTTTTCTGAAATATACATTTTTAAATTTAAACGTTCACGTACCTCTCTGCCGTGCCTGGTGTCATTCACAGTAAACGAGTGCAGAGGGAAGCTCGTCGCCTGGCCGGTTTGCGCGGTGTCGGAGCAGTAGAGACGGTGCTGGGGTCGGGGAGCCGGGAGCGAGTGGAGGAGGGAGCCCGACAGCACGCCCGGACCCTGCGTTCCCCGCAGGAAACAAGTGCCTGGAGCGGGATGCAGCCAGGGGCTCAGCTCGGAGCCTTGAGCTCTGGCCTGTCATCGATATGACTGCTGTCACCTGAAGCGTGCTGAGAAATCTTCCCTCGGTGGTCAGGAGAGCAGAAAGATTCACGAACCGGAAAAAGAGCGGGGCCAGCCAGCCAGCCGGCAGGGGCGAGACACACTCCGGCCGGCCAGCAGGGCAGAAGCTGTGACGGCGGCTCTGCCTGGGCTCGGGCACCTCGGCAGGCCCTGCTGGGCGGCCGGTCGGGGCTGGACAGGCACAGGTGGCTGCACGTGACCCCTTTGCAGCTGGCCCTTTTTGTTTTTCAGGACTGGGGACTGGATCCGGGCCTTCATGTTGAGCTGCGTCCCCCGCACCTTTTTATGTTAAGTTGCTAAGGAGCCCACTGGGCTTGAAATTGCCATCCTCGCGCCTCGGCCTCCCAGAGTGCTGGGATGACAAGTGTGCACCATCATGCCCAGCTCCTGGCCGATCTTTTGAGAGGACGGCAAGTCTGCTGCCTCCTTCTTACCAGAGATGGGGCAGCCTTCCCAGCCGCAGAGCATCCTTGAGTGGCCGCCAGCCTAATGAGTTCATGCGTAGCCGGCAGAATGGCCATCTAGCTAGTGTTTCCTAATGCCTTGTCACTGAGACCCTTCAGCCTCGCAGCGAGAGGCCCAGTGAAGCTCTGCCCATGTCTGCAGCTGGACCGGCTGAGCCCCCAAGCAAGCGGCATGCAGCGTGAGCTGCAGAGTCCAGGACAGTCCTGGTCTTAGTTACTGTTCTCAGTACTGAGACAAAATACCCAACACCCACAAGTTAAGGTAGGAAAAGTTTATTTAACTCACAGTTTGTAGAGGTTTCAGTTCCTAGCTGGCCAGCTCCAAGCCAGGGTGGTGTGGGAGAGGGACATTGCAGAGGAGAAACAGCTCATGGCAGACAGAAGACAGCAAAAGCAAGCGAGGAACAGTACCAGCATCTTCCTGTGCCTTACATCTTATCCAGGCTGCCAGGATCAGGGCGGTGCCAAACCAATCAGTGACTGATTCAGTAATCATGCACCCTTAATCCCACCCAGCACCACACACTCTAAATGCCGTCACCCCTGACTGCAGGAGGCTTCGGAGGACATCCAGACACAGCCTTAACAGTCCCTTTGCCAAAACATATCTCCAGCATCGCCCGAGACTGCCAGGGTGCTCCTCTGATACCACAGGGAAGGGCAGCTCCTTCGAGGTTCCAGGGACTGCGGTGTACTTGCCGGTGTCCACGCACAAGGAGGGGACACGGCCTGAATGTCACATCCCGGATGGCACAAGTGCATGTCCTGAAGCCTGGGCAGGGCCAACATGTCTTTCCTGAATGTCCCCGGGTTCCGAGATGGCCCCTCCAAAGGCCAGCACTGCCGTGTGCATCTCCTCATTGAACTCGGCACCGGAGGGGCAGAATAGCCTGCACCTACCTCCTTCTCATACCCGGACCAATCTAATTTTACATCAGTTGGTCAGTCAACTGACGCTTTCACTAAGCACACCCTGTGGGAGTCCCACTGTCAGCTATCTTCAACAAGCAAGCACACATCAGTTCACTTTGTCCAGTTTTGTCCCTTTGTGTCCCACAAAACCTCTGGCAAAGTGAGAGCAGGGTGCATCTGTGCGCTCTGCCCCTGGGAAAGAGGTGATGTGGGACGGACTTCCTGGAGATGGTCTGTGGAGCGGATGCCACCTCCTCACTCCACACGCCTGCTTCCTGGAAACACAGAGCGGGGAAGACAGCCCCAGGAGGGGCAGGGGGACTGAGGTTCCAGTCAGAAGCCCAGCTCCTGGTGCGCCCCGGGCGGGCGGGGTCCCACACTGGCCAGGCCGGTTGGCACCTATCGCTGCTTGCTGCCCGCCCTGGCGCTGCTGGCCAGACAGTGTGTGTCCCTGGTCCTGGGGAGCCGGAGGGAGGGGCGCTGGTCAGGTGGGGGCTTGGCCTCGGGCGTGGTGGGCTAAATCACGCCTATGACGCAGCAATTGTCCCTCAGCATCAAGAGCAAACTCCTTACATGTGGAGACTCTTTTGCTGTCCCTGGAAGTGACCACTGGTGAAGAGACAGGCAGTGCCATGTGGTACCTATCACTTCTCTAATTTTATGTGTTTTGAAGTAGAAGTTTAATAGACCTAGTTCTTTTACATTAAGGTATAACTTATAAACTGGGTGTGGGGGTGCACACCTGTAATCCCAGCACTTGGGAGGCTGAGGCAGGAGGATCACTCTGAGTTCAAGGCCAGTTTGGGCTATCCAGTGTGTTCAAAACCAGACTGAACTACATAGCAAGAGCCTGTCTCCAAAAATGAAACAAAGCAAAAGGGAAGGTATAAACTATAGTACTTTCCTCTTAGGTTTATGCAAGCATAATATTAATTCCAAGTACAGGTTTAAGATGTTTGAGGGAATAATATAAGAAACTGATCAAAGTAACTCCCAGATTTTCCCTCAGGTAGCTGCAGGGAGTGGCTCAAATGTCCCAATTTAGCAATTCCTAACTGGGCAGTAAAAGTGCCCCAACTGAGGTTGAGTTTTTGCCATGAATGGGGTAGTGGGCAACACTTCAGGTGTTTGAGCTGTGGGGAGACATGAACAAAAGCTTCCTGGGGCACAGAAGCTGGAGGGACACTGAGCCCCCAGCCTGCCTCAGGCGGGGCAGGTGTCACCCCAAGAGTGGCCCCACCCACGGATATTCCCATTCTCTAGCAGGAACACAAAATCTGTCCCTCCTGGGATGTTTTACAAGCCACACCTCACAGGGTGTTGTGGTACAGGCCTGTAATGCCAACAATGGAGGCTGAGGCAGGAGGATCACCGTGAGTTCAAGGCCAGCCAGGGCTACACAGTGAGTTCAAAGCCAGCCTGGACAACGTAGCGAGACCCTGCCTCAACAAACAAACACACCTCTAACTCATCAGCCACCTGGCCTGGTGTCTTTGGAACAGCTGGCGGGTTTAGGATCTGTCTATGTGTGATGCCAACAGAGTGTGTGCATCGCAGCGAGAGTGCCCCGGAAGGTTCTTGGGGAGGCGTCACTGTCACACTCGGCTCAGCACCCTGGGCAGCTGGGTCCCAGGCACAGGGAGACCTGGCTTCTGAGGGCTTCGGCTCATGAATATGCTAATCTCGAGTACCGATCACTCCAGAATGCAAATCTTCAGGAGATTTACAGGCACATAAAAGTGAAATTGATGGCATACCACCAGCAGAAGGACTTAGAGAGGAGGGAACATGCGGCGTCCACAGGCTCTGGGGACACAGTGCCCCAAGGAGCATGGTTTGTCCTGCGGAGCTGGGGGGTGCCGGTGACTCAGACCGCACGCTGACTCCAGGCTGCCAGGCTGTGGCGGGTGTGAGACCCGAGGCTGGGTGACTCTTGGTGAATCCGGGCGAGCTCTGCTCCCGCTGGACCAGACAGTGGGAGGTGTCTGGCTGTCAGCCAGGCCCTGGACTGTTCCAGAGTGGAGGGAGGAGCCGGGCCAGCAGCTTCTGCCAGCAACTCCTGACACTGTTCTGTGAGGGGACACTTCTTCTCCGTGGCCCATTCCGACACCTGGCTTGCGGATGTAAATTACCTTTTCCAAAAGGGCCACAGAGCAGCTGGGAACCCCGGGGACAGAAGCCCGGAAAGCCCCGAGGATGCTGAACCGACCTCAGTGGACAGATCACAGATAAGAGAGAGGTGGCAACTGTTGCCTGCTGGGGTTTTAATTTCTTTGTACAGCATTTTTATGTAGAACTATTTCCCTTGAAAGTGGCCAAAGAAATAAAAATGAAAGAAATAAAGCTAACAAAGATCCCAAGCCCTCAGAAGGAAATCAAATGTACTAAAAGTCTAGTCCAAGCAGACGTTAGTAAGGAGCCAGCCCCTGGCTGGATGATGAAGTTTCTGCCCCAGCCTTGGTGCCCATGTTGGCCTCCCTTCCCATCTGTGCTCAGTCAGGGGACCCCACTTGGATGAACCCGGTCTGTGCTGCTTTGTGCCCTTGGGACAAGCCAACGACAGAGCCAAGTCCGCAAAGGCTCAAGAAATAGAAGTCTGCAGTGGTGGCCGGGTTGAATTATTGCGGGCAGACTACCCTGTTTCCACAACATGTATTGGACTGACTTCAGATTTATGGAAGAAACACCTTGCAGTTTTTTTTTTTTTAGGGCACAAGTTCCTTAAAAACAGAGTCTGGGCTGGCCTGGCGATGCACATTCATAATCTCAGTACTCGGGAAGCTGAGGCAGGAAGATTCCTGTGAGTTCGAGGCCAGCCTTAGCTACATAGGGAAATCCTGTCTCCAAAACAACACAATAAAGATAGATTTCTGTGTCTTCCTCATTTGGTGTCTGTAGGTAGTTCTGCCCGGCACACAGAAGCAATGTAAACACTACTGAATGGAAGTACGGACGTTCCTCGCTCAAGGACCTTAAGGATCTACCTGTTTAATGGCTGTTTGGACTTAGGACCTGCCGCTCGCACCGTGATCCATCTTATTTCTTTTGTAGGGTTCTGTACATCTTGTTGATAAATCCCGTCTCTTTTTCTGCAGTGCACCTTGTTTATACGCACTGTCATCTTTGCTGACTGTGCTGTGCAGCACAGTCCTCTAGGCTTACGTGCCTTTACACGTCACAGCGCTGCACGGAAGAGTTCTGCAATCAAAGCAGAGTCCTGAGCTGGGTTTCCACTGGCCGTTCCTGTGTTCTGAATGTTGTCGTGTACACACTGCAGACAGTTCCTCAGGCAGCGACCCATTCATTTAGCAAACCGAGCCCAGTCATTGATGTCTGTAACTGTCATCTGGGTTCTTAGGTCCTCTGCATCAAAAATAGATGCACACTGGATGTTGTTGAATGAACGAGCTATTAGAGAATTTATACTAAGGTGCACATGGCTAGTACCAGGCTTCTGGAGAGAGGACAGCAGTGGGAGCGCCTCCTGCTCAGGCGTCTGGGCCCCTGTGGAAGGTGAGGTTGGGGGGCGGCGTCTACTGCCTGCATCTCCCCGGATGCTCCCTGGACACCAGGCTGAAGATGCCCCACCTTGGGGGCTAGTGATGCTTGCTGTCTCTGGCTTTTGTCACCACCTAACAGTCATGACTGCCTCTGTCACCACTTCGTACTGGCTCAGGGCTGTGCCCCGTGACTAGGAAGGAGGAGGTGACAACTTTCAGGGGAATCTCTAAGCTGAAAATTGCCCACAACTTTTACATCAAGCACATATATGCTAATGACATACAAATGACATGCAAATCATATGCAAATACATCTTTCATCTCTCCAGCTCTCTGTGGACTTTGATGTGGCCCTGGGGAGTGTCCTGCTGCAGGCCATTAATTTGAAGAGTTGATTTAGCAGCTTCTCCAGGTTTTAAACTTTTGTTATCTAACTGCCTTCATTCATCGGGGATAAGGCATAAATGCCTTCCTTAGGGGTCCATACACAAGCACCTGCAATTTTCACAGAGGGATTTTTTACTTGGTGAATGGTCTTATCACACGGAGCTACATGCACACACACACGTAATATAGAGGCAAAGGCTGTGTTCCGGAAGATACTTTAGAACCAGAATGCAAATGCAAAGGGTGACCGGGGAGGGAGCAGAGAGGTTGGTTAAAGGAGACACAATTACAGCTAAATAGGAGAAGTGAGTTCAGAGTCCGGCAGTACAACGCAGAGACCACAGCTAATGCTGCTGGATTGTATCCTTGAGAACAGTAAAGAGAGAAGGGAGGTTCTTGCCGCTAAAGTGATAACTGGGCGAGGTGAGGTGCTCACTAGCTAGATGTAACAATTCTGCGATGGAGAGCTACTTAAAAACATCGCCTCATATCCAATAAACACATGCAATTTTATGTCGATTTAAAAAAATAGCCAGATGTGGTGGCACACCCCTGTAATCCCAGCACTCAGGAGGCTGAGGCAAGAGGATCACTGTGAGTTCAAGGCCAGCCTGGGCTACACAGTGAGTTCAAGGTCAGCCTGAACTACACAGGGAAACCTTGTGGCAAAAATTTTTTTAAAAAATGTAAATAGAAGATACATTCATAATAGTTATCCAGTTCTAATTAAGCCCGGGAAAACAACGCCATCTTTAAGAATCACCCTTGAAATCTACGGCTCTGCAAGCTGGGAGAGCAAGGGGCTCTTAGAAAAGCTGCTCTGGTAGATACTGAGATCAATCTAACTTTTACACATCTCTCCTATGCATTGTTGGATGTAAGTTATCCCCAAATACTTAAGTACTTCCCGGAGTGGAATCTGAGGCAGAGGATGAGACTTGTTCTGCCTGTCCTTGTCATTCAAAGCTCAGTACACCCAAAGCACTCAATAAATGCTTGAGGAAGAAGACTGAGCCACGCGCGGCACACAGCCTTCTGCAGAGATCTGCACCTCAGGCACCCCCAGCCTCACTCAGAGCCGGCGCGCTCACTACTTGGAACATCTTTGGAATTTTAATACATCACTCAGTAAAAACGGTCACAGTGTTCACCTGCACCAGCATCCATTCCACGTGTTTCACAAATATTAAGTCTCAAGCAGCCAGAAGGTGGGCTGGGAGCTGTTATAATTCCCAGTTTCCAGGGAGAGGTCCGGGCGTAAAACTGAAGTGTTTTGCCCAGGTTAACACAACACAGATGCAAATCCAGGAAAATCTAGCCCCAGAGTCTAAGTTTTTCACCACTATATGTGGTGGTGCCTCTTAGTGTAGTATCACGATTCCCTGAAAATGTTTGGAATTTGCTAGTCAGTTGCAGGAATGACTCAAGGATCAGGTCCCACATGTGATCCAAACTGCGAAGACTGCTTTCATCCGAGGTGCACCAACAGACAGGACAAGAAAACGGTTGCTTGCAGTCTGGATGCAGGAAGTGATCCGCCAGTCTGGCTACTGTCCATAGCTTCGGGCAGCTGAGCTCCGGTCTGAGTGAGACAGTGTGTGTGTCAGAGAAGTTCGGGCTGGTTGTTTGAGAGCCCAGACTGCATATTCCAGCTGGGGGAGAGCGGAAAATGCCTGAGGTTTGAAAGCTGTGGCCAGAGAGCATGATAAGGTGGAAAGGAGCCAGAGGAAAGCCAAACAGCTGCCCAGTGGCCCCAGTAGTGCTTCCAAAGGAGCTGGGTGTGAGCTGAAGGGCTGGGGAGCCAGAGGAAGCGGCTTGGAAATGACAGCCACTTGTCACGGAGGCCACAGAGCTGCTCCCAACCTGCGAAGAGTCACTCCCTTCTGGATTGCCCACGGCCCCTGGTGGGGGCAGGAGCCATCCCGAGGCTAACCCACTGCCCCTGCCCCGCCCTGTCTGCGCGGCCTTCTCAGACCCGCACTGCGTTTGCATTATTTCCTAGCAAATGAAATGTGTCCCTTTTGAGGTAGGAATCAGTGTTTTTAAGATTACACCTGACGGGGGAGTGCAGAGTCTCCTGCGGAAGGCCGTGCGGCCAGAGACGTGGCCATGGTCATGTCTGCACCGTACCGTCTCCACACACCCCTCCTCCACAGGGCGAGGCCTTCGGCTCTGGAACTGTCCATGTGGACCACAACACAGCGTGCCTGTTGGGCCCGTCCCCAGTCCTGCTGTCCCTCAGGGCTGGGCTGGGACTACGGCCCCTGCACACTAAGCTGTGTCCCACCACTGAGTGGCTGCCATAGTGGAAAAAATTTTAGGTTTGTGGAATCTAAAATTTGCCCTTTAATGTCATAATGTTGTCATAATATTGCGACTAACATTTCCAGCCCTTCCCCCCAACACACCTCATGAGAAATCCACGGACTTCTGTTACTCTGTGTGTTCATGAGGAAGTTAGAATTAGTCATTCTATTTATATGAAAATATATCCATTGGTTTCTTTGGGCTCGCTTCTCTATCTTGAATTGAAGGCTAAGTTTATTTGTATTCCTTTAATGTTTAATAATTAGCATTAAAGGTTTGCCTGAAGGAACAGCTCTGGCTACAATTCCTGAGTTTTTTATTTTTAAATAATCATTTCTCAATGCTTTATTTTCAAAATAATCTGTAACACTGTCCAGCCTCATTCTTCCTTTTTTTAAAAATTTTATTTTAAATAGAGGAAACTGTTTAAAAATCCATCCTATAGGGGAATGGGAAAAAAAGAAGCAACAAGATATATCATGTACATGTACAAATCCCCTATGATGAATGTTATCACTATGTACATCTAAAATGTACCATTAAAATAAAATTAAAATAAATAAATAGAAAAAATAAAAATCCGTCCTGTGTGGCTCCTTCAGCCATGTCGCTCTGGGAAGAGGAGCAGAAGGGAGGGGTGCGGAAGGGCAAAATGAAACAAAACCAAGATACGTCATGTACAGGTACAAATTAACTATGATGAATGTGATCATTATGTGTATCAAAATTTAGAGTGACGCTTTCTTTTGTTCATTCATTTAGTGTGGTTTTATAAAATTACTATGTACTTAGCAGTTAAAAATAAATCTCAATTTTACTTAAAAAAAAAAATCCATCCTTTGGGATACAAGGTTACTAATTCCAAATTGATGTTTCACAGGACCTTGAAGAAGTCGTGCCAGGTCCTGGTGAGACTGATAAGGGAAGTTTTTTTAAATCAGAGAAAGCCAAAGAAAAAGCCATCTCCTGAAGGATGTGATAATCCAGTGTTCACTGCTTTTTGGGTTCAAAGCAAACGGCACAAATCTTCATGTCAGCATCAGTACGGAGTCTTCTCTCCCCAGGAGAGAAAATGCAGGGCCTTTTCCCTGGAACAGGAACCAAAGGCCGCCCTTTCCGTCCAGGGACGAAAGATTCACATTCTTCCTGGGCCTCTGAGGGCTCTGTGCCCCATCACCATCGGGGCCCTCAGGAAGCCTGAAGGGGAACGTCCCCACAGAGGGAACTGGCAGGATTCCCTCTGAGCTCGATGGCTCTGTTCTCGCTCGCCCTTGCTCCTAGTCAGGAAAGGCCACACGCTCTTCACGGCACCTGGAGCCTTCTGAGGTGGCTGCTGGCACCGTCCTTCAGAAAGCCTAGCTCCATGTGATGGCTCAGGAGGAGGGCATACACACAGGTGTGCACACACACACACACACACACACACACGTTCTCACACATGGCCCTGCTCCGCCCCTCTGCACACAGCTCTCGAGGTCCTCAGCGCCTTAGTCGAGCACTGACTTGCCTCTGCCTGTTTGCGGACAGACAGGAACTTGGCCAGTTTGGGTAAGATGTTTCCTAAAACGAGGACATGCACAAAACACAGAACCCAAAATGAAGTCAGGCTTGGGCCCCTGTAACCCAATCAGAAAAGTGCTATTTTCAATCCCTCATTTGAATCCAGTGCCATTCAAAGGACCAATCAGAAGATGCTACTCTCAATTCTTCTTCTGCATGTGGGCGCAGCCAATCAGAAGACACTGTTTCTGACCCTTCATTTGCATCTGGAACAGGTCGGGCAAAGCTTTGGCTAGGACAGTTTCCATCTCGCACAAGGCTGAGTGAGTGTTTGTGGAGCACGTGTCCCGCTGCCTTATTCGCACTAGGTAAAGGTCAACACAGGCATTCAGATATCAGTTTATTTTCGGGGCTGCCATGAGCCTTTTTGCCTGCCCGCTCTGCCCTGCAGGGCGTACCTACCTCTTTTGCTCCCTTGGTAGGTGTGAACCTCTCTGCCTTTTCTGTGTGTCCTGTCCAGTTCTTGTTTGGGACGCCAAGGACCTAGAAAGAAGCCCATGGGACCCCCCTCCGCCATCTGATAGCAGTGCCACACGTGCTAGATGTACACATTCTGCCTAACAAAGGAAAAGAAGTAAGTATAGTCTCCTTTGCTGGCTACATGTAGCCTGGTTACATGTACACCAATCCAGTGTGCGTAGTTTTAAACTTCTGCCCAATAAATAGTCCATTGCACGCTGCATTTCACGTGGTTCCTCACCGAGGGCCATTTCTGCCTCCTCTTGGAGATGCTGCTCTGGGGGCCTGGCAAGCCCCTCTCCCCACCCAGGTGAGGGGTCCCGGGGGCTCACTGAGGCAGGAGAGTGACTTGGCGGGTCCCAGCAATTTCCAGTTTCATAAACGTCCTCAGGTGCCCTTCTAAGTCCCCGTGGAAATTCCCACTCTAAGCCACACTCGGTGGCTGCAATCTTTTATTAGCAACATTCAGCGTGGAAATGAGCAGAGTACGTGGTTTCTATGCAGAGTTACATAGAAGTAATTCACCCAGTTTTATTATATTCTCCTTGCATTTCTAACAGATTTTACTTTTAAGTTTTGACACTATATTTTAGGCCATTAAATACATGTTCTATTAGTTAAGATCTTTCTCTTTATTCTCAAAAGCAACAGTCTAATTTGATTTTTCCCAGTTATCCTAAAATTGCATTCCTTTATACCATGCCTTTCCTTTTTTCCTTTTGTATTTACTTGGATTTTTGACCCTTGTGGTACTTCTCCCACTCTTGATGTTATACAGTATGTCATAGACTCTGTGGTCTTTTCATGTCTCGTTTGGCAAAAGAGAACTCTAAGGGCAATTTGATACTTGTTCCTTTTTAGATAACTTGGTTATGACCTGAGTGGTTGTGGCAATTTTCTTTATGATTGTAATAAAATCTCCACGTCCAGACGTTTATTTTCTTTGATTTTTCTTGAACTACATATTTCGATCTGACTTCCAAGCTTGTTCTTTAAGTGTATCTTCATTCTTTTCTCTGAATACAAATAGTGTCTTTGTGATTCCCGGTTTGCTTTTGGGAGAGCACGTCAAGTTCATCCCGTGTGACTCAGCACGTGTCTTCTGCGGCGTGGAGGCTGCTCTTTCTTCTGCACTGTGCGGATGCGCTTGCTTTCACCGCACGGCAGTTACCAGGCTTCTCCCTTCCCGACTCCCGCCCTCTCCTGTCTTCCGCTTGGGTCATGGAGAACTTGCATCCTCGTAAGGGGTCACGGTCTGGCATGCTGCCCTCTGGATCCGCGGAAACATTCCCTTCCTCTAGCCAGGGCGCCGCCTGTCCTCTGGTCTGTGGGGGCCGGGTGCGCTCACCCCATGACGCGTCACTGGGACCCCACTTGCGAAGTCAGGGCCGACCTTGGCAGCAGGAGGGGTGGGGAGGGGAGGGGCAGCTGGTGGCTGTTTCGGCGTGCCCAGGTGTCCCCTGGGATGGTCTTTGGAGGCCATCTTGACCTTTCCAAGCAACAGAGGTTCCCTACTCCCTGCAGCCTTTGCCCAGCAGTCTCTTCCCGGACCTCGGGGTACCAGCATCCAGAATTCCCATGTCCCCAGGTCTTTGAGCCCCTTCCTCACCACAGTGTGGCTTCGATTTCCTTACGTTCATACGTGGCGAGTTTCTGAGGAAGGCCAGCTGTGCTGTTGTATTAGGGTGGCCCGAGACCAGTCCTCTCAGTTGCCACCTGCATCTAGGGGAGGCCTGGTCGCCCTCTGTCCCCTCTAGGTGGCAGGAATAGATGGGAGTGGTGTCCCCCAGGGGGGTCTCTGAGTCCCCACTTAGCACGAGGGCAGAAGTCTTCCTACGTAGGTGTGACAAGGGGTGTGACACGTTGTTGTCTCATGCTTGGTTTTCGAGAAGCGGTCTCAGAGCACACCAGCTGCCATCCTGCTCCGTGACATCGATCCTAGCAGATTCCTGAAAATCTCATTTATCTGCCATTAGCCCATCTCATTAAATAGACGCTTAAACGTTGCTACACGTCAGAGAGTTAGCAAATGGCATCAGTTCCTTGAAGAACATCCTGAAATAATTTTCTGTGTGGTGAGTACCTGATGTTAGGGAATCCTAACTGGTGGTGGGTGCCAAACTGTGAATGGAGTTAGGGAATCCCAGAAGGAGGAGGGAAGGAAGGAGGGAGGCAGGAGGGAAGCCGCAGACAAGCTAGGAGCACTCCAGGGAAGGCTTGCAGAGCACTGTGAGCGGAGGGCCTGGTTAAAACAGAAAATGCACACTGAGTTAAGCCAAGACCACACTGCCGTGTGTATCTGCTAAAATCTTGCAGTTTGGAGCCAAGGCAGAGTGTGGGTTCTCTCTGGGCAGGCTCATCGTTTCTGCCGGTTCTACCTTTAGATGCGGAGGACACACTGCTGCCTCACAAACCCCACGGCTGCGGACTCGTGGCAGGCTGGAGAAAAGCCATGCACTTCTGTGTTTTGGTGATGATTCTGAGCTCCGTCCAGTGACCCGTCCACTTCCCGCCGTGGGGGTGGCACTGACCAGGCATCAGCCCACTCTGACTGCATCGGAATGAGCACCACACCGAGCCAGCATCCAACAGAGCATGTGTCTTCCCACCTCCTTCCCCATCTGTCTGCAAGGCGAAGGCTGCTGGCAAGACTGGGGACCCTCACTGAAGTCCTCAGCTGGCCTTGGCAGGGGGCACCATTTTGCTCCAACAGGTCATTTGGAGTTCTCTTGATGTTGACTTTTGCTTATAATTTGCCCTTCAGGAAAACTGTCTTCCAGGGTAAACCTGGACTCTGTGCTAATGAGTTTCCTAGAGTCTGGTACTTTCCCGGTTCGGGATGTGTACTTGCTTGTTTTGTCGTTATTTGCGTTGTTGCAGTACTGGGAATTGAACCCAGGGCCTTTGCACTGAGCTACATCTCCAGTCTGTTTTAATTTTTATTTTGAGGCAGAATCTCGCTAAACCATTGCGTTACCCAGGCTGTGCTGGAACTTGTAATCCTCCTGCCTCAGCCTCCCAGAGTGCCGAGATCACAGGCCTGTGCCCACACACCTGGCTTGTATATTTGGTTGGTATGCACGTGGCCCAGTGCGGCCTCGAGTCAGGCACCTGCTAGGGCATCACCAGCATTCATGTAGTAGCACCAAGGATGGTGCCCGGCTAGGAAACCCTGCTACTTTCCCTCAGCAATATGCTAAAAAAGGGCAGTCATCTGTGCCTGCCGAAAAGACGGTTACCTTTAGAAGGGAAATGTGCGGGTTGTTGTCAGACGTTCCCTTCATGGAGGAAGCTGGTGGCCTTTCCCCCCAACCGGAAGCTCCACGAGTGAGTCATGGCTGGGAGTGACAGGAGACAGCAATCTTGCACCAGCCTAATTAACACCGCTAGACAGTGACTAATTAACTGAGCGCGGGTGTGCAGCCCCTGGAACATGGCTGTTCATTACACACGACACTCAGACGAAAAGCTAATTTGGGGGATCACGAGACCCGACAGAGTTTAAACAAGCGCGATCTTTTAACAGGGACTTTAATAACACTGGGCGATGGAGGCCAATGGGAAAGCATTTTCAATTATCCCAGGACACACTCGTGTCCCTTGTCCTGGAACTATGAGAGTCACACACGGTCACTCTGCAGCACCAGGCTTGTTTGCCGCCCTGAGCCTGCAGGGGCTGCTCTGGGTCACAGCTTAATGGCTGAACGTCCCCCAGAAGGGGCAAGCTGTGGCTGTGCGAGTAATCGTGTCTGTTACTAGTTCCATCCTCTGCTCTATTTCTGGCGGTGATATCAGCGAGCGGACTAAGGGGCGTCCTGGCGTCCCACCCTCTGCCTCTCGCAGCTGCATGGGCAAGCCAAGGACCTCAGCTCTGGTGACAGTGCACAGAGACAGAAAACACGAGAAAGCAGCCCAAATCTGAGCACCGAGAACCCAGAGAGAGATGGGCAGGCTCAGAGAGGGGACCTGGGGATCATTAAGTTAGAAACTGAACCGGGGAAGGCTGCCAAAAGCAAGGTCAGTAGGAGTCCATCTCGCCTGTGAGGGTCAAGGCTGCTGGTGAACAAACCGTCTGTGTGGAGCCCGCTCTGAAGCCACACAGTCCCAAGGGAGAGCCAGGAAAAGGGTAAGAAAAGGGAGCTGTCCCTGCTGGAGCCCACAGATTCCTCTCCTGTCCTCAAGTGTGGAGCAGTGTCCCAAGTGTGTGCCTTCTTAGCCTCTCTCTTCCCCGTTTACCTGCAAGGCAAGAGACAGCTGCAGGGCTGCAGAACTCTCTGAGCTGAGGACACCCGGAGCTGATCCCCATCCCATCTCCTGGTTCCCCTGCTCTATCCAACTCATCCCCTTGTAAGGGTCTCGATTCAGTGTGCTGGGCCTTGACGGTGTCCCATGTCCAGCCAGATTCACAGGGACTGTGCCCCACCTCTAAAAGCCCATGCAGTCGCCTTCAGTCAGAAGAGGGTTCTTTCCCATAAAGTCAATGAAATCTACAACAGCAGAGCCCCGCAGAGAGACTGACCTGGCTCATGTGCACACGCCTGCAAGCGTGGACCAACAGAACCCATACACACCAGCCTCAGCACCCTACCGGGGGCCGAGGTGCCACGTGTGCCTCCCCAGCACCCCACACAGCAAATGGAAACCCACTGAGAATAATAACAAACAGAATCGGGGAGCATTTAAAATAAAATTCTCCATGACTAGGTGAAACCTTCCAGGGATGTAAAGAAAGTATACAGTTAACCAAGATCTTTGCCATCCACTATGAACTTATAAAACAGACTCGGAAGCAGAGGAATTGAGACCAGAAATCCCTCCTCTTTCGAGGGAACTAAGTGGGGCGTGAATTAAGATTTCCCTGCAATTTTGCATTGTCACTGATGCCAGGGTCTCAGAACAAATGTTGTCTTTGCTGTGCAGGAGAATTAAGTTCTTGCTGGCTCTCCCCGTACAAAGCTCTTACAGCCTGTATATTTTTGGAATGATTAAAGGAAAAACTAAAAAGGAGAAGGAAACCGGTGTCTTTTTTAAAGGCTACTAAAATCCTGATAGTGCTGCCTGGGGAAGCAACACATTCAAGAAAGACATAGTAGAGCAGAAATGTCAAGACATGAACTCTGGGACATGAGCCAGCATGTTCCTCAGTTTCCCCATCCGTGGAGAGGAATGGTAATAATGATCCCACCTGACAGGGCTGTCTGTAGTCACACTCCTGTCTCCAGTGCCTGTCTCCAGCAGAGGGCTGCGCACACAACGCGTTCTGATAGGAACAGACAGCCCAACCTCCCTGCCTACAGGGGGCGTCCCAGCACTCGTCTGGGACGTCCATCTAGTGTACAGAATCGCCTGACCGACTATTGTGGAGGTCAGGAGCCACCAGTGCTCACGCTACCAAGTCTCTCAGAATCTCACGGGGAGCACAGACTCCTCCTGGACTGTCTTCTCGTTCCCTCTGTAGTTCTGTGAGGGTCCTGAATATCGGAGCCACCAGAGAGAAAGGCTCTGGGCCGCACTCATCTCCCTGCCCTCTCCCCGAGCCTACATCTGCGCTCCTGGAACCCTGTCCCTTCCTCTGTGGCCGGTTTGTACCTCGGTCTCACTGTGCTCAGGCTGGAGGAAAATGATTTGGGTCAGGAACCCATCAGGGCTACCTTTTCCGTCTCCAGCACTTCCCCTCCAGCCCCATCTGCACCTCATAACCCACTGGGGGCTCTGGGATTCCTCGTGACTCGGAGTTAACTGGTCTGGGCTATACTTGGGTTTCAGAGTTACGACAGATCCCCAGGGATTCTGAGCTGTGTGTGTTTGAGAATCACCGGTGTAACAGATTGTTCTCATTGCTCCTGTTGCTGTCATTGTATCACATTGGATGTGAGACATACAGAATTAGATCATAAAATGTTTACTGTAGCGGATATACTTTTATTGTGTCCAGAGAGCTAGAAGGAGTTTGATGCGGATCTTACACGGGAGAATACATTTGTTTATACAGTTACATATTTATATTGTTCTTTTGAGTCTGAGTTAATTCAGCTGCTCATTTTATTCTGTGGGGCAAGGATGGAGGTGTGTGGACTCCTGTGTGGGCCCTCACTGAGCAAGGAGGGCAGCCTGAAGCCAGGGAGGTAGGTGCTGGCTCCCTCTGGCGGGGGCCGGGGTTGGTCTTACGCAGCCCAGTGCAGGTGCTGGAGGGAGGATGCGGGCCCTTGAAATGTCCCTTCCGCTCTGCTCACCCTCAGTTCTTTGAACCTAGACGGTTACAGTGACAATGTTGGACCTGCAGTTGACAGTTAAAGTGATGCAGGGGACCCATGTTCAAAGAGTTTGCTGAACTGTCAGCCTCTACCCAACAGGCATGTGGACGAACCACAGTGTTAACCTTACCCGAGCCCCGGACCCAGGTTTGACTTCTATGTGTTGTATATAATGACTTCCTTTGGTTTCCTACCCCCTTAGCGCGGACTGTGTGTTATATGTCTTTCATAAGCAGAAGATTTGCCGCACTCATTGTGCCGATTTTCAAACTTCATTGGAAGAGTGCCCACACCGAGTATTTATTTTGCTTTGAAAAGGTAGAACATTAACATGTGCAGTCGTAAGAAGACGCGTGTGTAACGTTCAAGCAGGTGTGTTTCCCAAACACAAAGCATCATGGCGTCTTGTATCCACGCAGTTACTTAGCTGCAGTTTTCCTGTCATCGATATTTGATATATTAGTTGCACATTTGTCAACCCTAATTATGTACATATAATAGCAGGGAAACTGTCATTATATTGAAATTCTAACCATCACTGTAAAGTTTCAGGGAAACTGAAAAGCATTCAAAAATCATCTTAAAAACGTCTGTGTTAAAAAATAGATATATAAAAAGGGAGGTAGATTGTAACATGGAATCCAAAGCCATGCTTCCGTGAAGATCAGGAGGAAATGTCACATCTTCATGTTTTGTGCGAGGAGAAGCAGAGGTGTGTTGGCGGGTGTGGGGGCCGCTCTGGGAAGGGAGGACTGTGGGGCGGAAGTGGGAGACCCCCCGTGGAGTCACCCCGGGGGCCACAGATTGCCTGTCCCCCCTTCAAGAGCCTCAGGTACTCAGGAGAAAGTTCCTCTCTCTGGATCCATGTGAAGTAGAAATACAAACACAAGGATGCTCTCTATAAATAGCTCTTCTATTTTAGCTTCCACCACATCCTATCTGTGACATTTTAAAAGCTACTCCAGAGACACAGCCTTGGCTTTGGCGGCCTCGGGCCGGTCCTTATCAAGTGCAGAAACTCACGGGTGTGTCTGGGGGCCTGAGCCGACGGCTGGCGCATGTGGCAGAGCAGAGGAAGTCCCTGGTCCCTTGCCGGTGTGGTCTGAAGCTGCTCTGGGCCCAGGAATATCTCTCCCTTGCGCAGAGAGGCCACAGCCGGGTGGCTCCTGCCAGGTGCCGCGGAGCCTCTCTTGGCTGTCGTGACTGAGTCAGGAGCAGGGTATCAAAGGCTGTCTGCTCTTGAGTCCCTCGTGGCCGGGAACTGGGTCTCGAGTTTCTTGATGCTGCACACTCTGAACGTGGTGCCCGGTGCTTGGTAACCGTGTGACCTGTGTGCATGGAATGCAGGTCACAAATCTCTCGCTTTCCTCTCTGGCGTGCGGTCCATGGATGAGGCTTTAGCGTTGCCAGGAAACTGGGCAGAGACGCAGCATCTCCAGCCCTGCCCAGACCTTCTGGAGCAGAGCCCACATTGGACCAGACCCCTGGGGAGTGGCGAGAAGCCCTGCTTGAGAAGCCCTCTCCTCACGTGAGGGAGGCCCGACTGCGCGCCAGGAGGTTAAGCTTTGTTCCTGGGCTTCCTGAGTGGCCTTTAGGCAGGAGATCTGAGGGAGGCGGGCATGAGCATAAATGCACAAGTCTCTTGTGCGTGCGTTGGATGCCGCCCCACCGCTCACTAGGAAATGACAGCTGTGGCATTCAAGTGGCTGTTTCTAGCCCATCGTACTTTTCCATCTCAGATAAAGAAAACCACTGGCACGGTGGGCCCATTTTCTGCTGCATATTTCACCTGGGTGATTAAATACTAAGCATCAGTAGCACAAAATTCAGCCTGTCGGGTCCTTCTCGCCAGTGAGAAAAACCAGCTATCCTCTGAGACAGCTGTGAAACACCTGATCCAGACCCCGAGCCCCGTTCCTGAGCCGCGGTCTGCTCCACACTGCGTTCTGGCTGTGCTACACACACATGTTCACGTACGCACACACACGCGCGCGTGTGCACAGAGGTGAAAATAAAATCTAAAGAGTCACTGCTTGACATTGGTCCAGACAGCAGTAGGCTACGCTAATGTAATATTCATTTGAAATTATTGTATTATTTTGTTTCATCTCTTTTAAAAAATTGAGTCAGAGTTAAAGCTCCACCCTTAGGGACCCTGAGCCGTGTGTTTGCAACCTGTTTTCCTTAGATTGGCTCAGAGTCTGCGGCTAAATGGGTCTCGTGGGTGTGACAGTGTGGGATTCTCTGCGGGCCTAGGGGCGACCCTGCAGCTTGAGCCACCACTCAAGTCGGCTTTACAGAGAGTGCGTACTTGCTCAGGCACAAGTGTGGGGCAAAAACAGAGTCAGGGTCCTGGCTGCTTGAAGGTACACGATGCCACCAGCATCAAAGGCCCACTGGGGACAGGAATCTGCCCTCCTGTGCATGGCCAGGGGCAGTACCCTGCAGCCAGCAGCCCCAAGATGAGAAGGAACTTGTCTAGGATGCAACGCAGAGCTGAGATCCTGTGATCCCATGGACAGCAGCAGGGGCGAGGAGAAGGGACTACGGCACACTGAAACTGCACCGTGTGGATTCGGGGCTCACTCTCATTTTCCTCCTTAGCTCACAGCCTGGCCTCCCCTCCTCTGTCCCTGGTCGGGTTCCCTGCACAATCTCGAATGTGAACCGTGCTGAGTGTCTGTGTCATCAGATTCCAATTCTCTGAAAGATTTTATTTGGATTACATTCACCTCTAACACTTGGCATCGCTGATTGCTTGATTAGCATTAGGCAATGATAACAATAATAATTAATAATAAAACGTATGTGATATTTTGAGCCTGACCTCAAAGGTGAGTGCAGGAAATGACAAAATCCTGGATGAACCAATAACAGGACAGGAAAGAAAGGAACAGACCTTTAAATGCTGAAGCAAAGATTCTTTTTCTTCTTTTGAGAATCTGCATTTTAAAATATAGGAGTGGTAAAGATTTACTATAAATTGAACTTTATTTAAATTGCCCTAAGACTTCAGCTTAGGGGTGTGGGGGCTGCTCTCTGCCGCATGTGGGGGACCCTGGAATTCCCCTCCTCTCATCTGCCCTCAGCCCAGGACAGCCTGCCTAATCCCCTCCTGGGCAGGGTGAGACTCACTTCTCATGGAGTCTAAGTCACAGTTTCCCTTCCGTCCCCCAGATCCTGAGGAGTGTGGAAAAAAATCCTGTCTCTTTGGGTGGCTGGTCTTTGGTCTCGCCCTTCTTCCCTTCACTGGTGTGTTCTCCCTTCTGTGACCCTGCGCTACATTTCAGTCTGCAGCTGACTAGTTCCCAAGAACCAAGAGTGGGGCAGAGGGGCTGGCTGGAGAAGATGCTCACAGCGTGGTGAACAGGAAGGAGAGAGTGAAGGGAGAGAAACCCTTCCGGGTCATGCCCCCAGTGACCGCCTCTACCCACCAGGCCCCACCGCCCAATAGCACATTTAGCTACAGCCTCCCCCAGTCCAATTACCTTTCAAAAGCCCCACGCAAGAGCACGTGAGGCTTTGAGGGACATCTAGATATAAATGTCACCCTTGACTTACATTCCATGGCTGAGCTGCAGGCCTCTGCCCAGTCCCACAGAGGGCCAGGTGCCCCCCATCCCCAGATGCCACCCAGACAGGATGAGCATGCATATGCCCCCGCCTTCCGTCCCCTGCGGCTGCTGTCTGCTTGGACTCCAGGCCCGTGGAGAGCGCTGCCCCCGTGCCCCTGGGCCTCCAGAACTGGATCGCAGGATGGCCATCCACACAGTCTCCCCGACGCTGTGCAGTGGCTGGCTTTAGTGCTGAAGATGGTCCCCATGCAGCCTAGCTCACCCGGGGCTCTGATGCAGAGAAACAGCACCTCGAGCGACTGGCGAGCCTGCGGCGTGGTGCGCGGTTCCCTGGGCCGGAGACTCAGGGCCCGAGCTTGTGGCGCTTTGGTCAGGAAGGACCTTGGGCTGGACTGAGGGGACTCTCGGTGAGGACGAGGCCACCCGGCGGCCCTTCTGCCGGCCTCAGTCCCTGGCTCTTATTGGATAGGGACAGTGGAGACCATGTCATTCTTCACCAAGGTAATTGGGCAGGAAATAAATCCTGGATTGTAAATAGGAGGTGTGAGCACAATATACAGGGAATGCGTGAATACAAATTTATCACAGTAAACGACACACTGCCATGAATGCCACTCAAGATCCTCCCTTCACTTCAATCACATGCACCCCGTCATTCTTGCCACTCTCTGCAGCAGCTCTGGCGTCCTCTTTCTTGAGTGTCTTTCTGAGGTGTGATGAAAACATATGATGGCTGCTGCTGCTGAGCACCGTCCACTGGAAAGGCAGCTCGTAAAAACAGGACGCTGTGTCCTCATCTACTTTATTCACTGGATCTGGCGCTGTGCGACTTCTGGCTCTTCCCCAAAGTCAAAATGACCATGAAAATGAAAGGTTTTGAATCAATTCAGGACATCACAGCCTGCTCTGCCCTGCCCTGCCCTGCTCTGCTCTGCCCTGCCCTGCCCTGCTCTGCCCTGCCCTGCCCTTCTCTTCCCTTTTCTTCTCTTTCCCTCTCTCCTTCCTTCCTATTTCTGTTTTCCTTTCTTTCCTCTTTCTTGATGCTTTTTTTAGTCAAAGCACCCAGGTCTCTATTAAATACATCCCAAAAATTTTGCTCTGGAGGCCTGGAGCCTGGGCTACGCGTCCCTCTCACTGGGCAGCAATCTTGGTCCTGCCCGGTTTCCATTCCGCAGGCTTCAGGCAGGGCAAAGGCCATGCGGCGGCGATCGCAGTCTCCAGGTCCCAGCGAGACAGCTGATCTCTGATTGCTCTGACATCTCTCCACGCCCCACCACAGAACCCAGCCTGCAGCGCTCTTGTTTCATCCACAAATCTGTACCAAAAAGTAAGGGTGTATTTGGCCCTTAAATTTCTTGGATTTCTGGAATGCTTTTCATACCAGTGAGAAAGATTATTTTATCAGTGACCTTTGTCAACTAACTCCACAGTAAACAGGAAAATATCCAGCCCTATGAATTATGTAATATTTGAAGTTGTCTAGACAGTGTGGGAGACACAGACGGGTCGCATTCTTAAGAAAGAGAAGCAGTTTAGCAAGCGCGTTCTAACTGAGATGTCTCCACCTCTCCGCTGCCACATGCCCTCTCCTGTCCCCTGGGCCCTGAAGCCTGTGACCCTGAAACCCAGAGGATTTGTGTGAAGTTGGTGAGGCCCTACCCTTTCTGCTGATTTAGTAACAGGCAGGGCTGGCAGTGTCCTCCTGTTCTGTGCTGAGGTGAGGGTTTGGTTGTGTCCTGGGGGTTGAACCCAGGGCCTTCGCACCCCACCCCTTTTGTTTTTTTATTTGGACATGAGGTCTAACTAAGTTGCTAAATTGCCCAGGTAAAGCTTTGGGTTGCAATCCTTCTGCCTTAGGCTACCCCAGTGCTGGGGTTATAGGTTTGTGCCCAAGCCCAGCTCCTGCAGGGTAAGGTTGTAATAGGGGAGGAGCTGAGGGTGGGGTGCGGCTGTGAAGGCCTGTGAGATGCCTCTGCATGCAGGGAGGAGGGGATGGCCTCCTGTTTCACACGGGCTGTTGCTGCCATGAGGGAGGGAGAGCAGACCGGAGGAGGCAGACAGGAGCTGCAGGCCACCCAGGAGAGCCTGGGGAGGGGCCGCTGTGTCCACCATCACTGTGAAGCGAGGCCTGTCGGAAGCTTCCACAGTGGGCTGCGTATTCAGACGGTGGTGAAACCCTGGACCTTGCATCATCAGAAAGTGGCTAACCTGGGCTGGGGCTCAGCACGAAGGCCTTGGGTCAGGCCCCAGACTCCTCATCCCCAGTCGCTTACCTGGAAATCTGTGGGCTGTCTCTCCTTGAAATGAGGACGGCAGGGCATGGTGAGTGAAGGATGCTGGCTCCCAGGACGAGCAGGGCTCACACGGCGCTCGGCCACAGCTCGGCCACTGCCAGTGACCTGAGTAAGGGAGAGGTCGTGGTCCAGGCAGGTTAGGGCCCGGCACTGCATCCAGCCTCGAGAGCATGACAGACTGGACAGGGCCCAGGCGGGTCCCCGAGCCCTCTGCACGCTGTCCCCGAGGCACGTTGGCGCTGCTGGGGGCCAGCCTGGGCGGCTGCAGCAATCTGTGCCCCCAACCCCGTGTGTGCACCTGGAGGGGGACGCCTGTGACCAAGGCAGCCCCGGGGTGCAGGAGCGCAGGCCCCCGGAATCTCAGCGCTTCCTGTGGACAAGTGAGGGTCTGGACGTGAGTGGAGACGGGCCTGGACAGCCGCCTCTCTGAAGCCTTTAGAAGGGCGACTGTCAGCTCGGGGCCTGCTCTGTCTCTGCCCGCGCTTTCTGGAGAGAGCGACAGACTGGACGCTGGTCGCCGGAGGACGAGTGCCCGGGACGGGGCTGCCCTCCCCACTCTCCTTGTGCCCGAGAGGATGTGGGTGACTCGATCAGAGGATTCAATCAAAACTGATGGCGAGTTCCCAGATGGGCGGGATGGGGTTTCTCCCCACTGTCTCACCTCTCACTGGAGATTACCCACCACGTGGACACATCAGCAGGACCTGTATGGGGTCAGAGAGCAGGGCGGCACATCCCCACACCTGCCCTCCCCGCCCCTCGCGCCGTCCTGCCCAGCCCGTCCTGCCGCCCTCCAGCCACCATTCAGCCCGTCCCAGCTGGGACCAGTGAGGAGGGAGACGGACCAGGGGCCAGCGGTGGCCCTTGCGAGTTACAGCCCAGGTGTGGAATGCTCGACCTGGGGCTCTGACCCATCATGGGAGCCGGGTGCTGGGAACACAGATGGAAAGACTAGGGAGCCCGGGCAGGCTGCCCCACACTGGGCGGTCTGGGACACGGCAGTGGGGCGCGGGCTGAATGCTGCATACACCGGCCAGCAAGAACACCTGGCGAGCTCCTTTGCTTTCTCCCTTTCTTTCTTTCTTTCTTTCTTTCTTTCTTTCTTTCTTTCTTTCTTTCTTTCTTCCTCTCTCTCTCCATCTCTCCGACACCATATATATACGTATACAGTGTGACTGAAGAGTATGGTAAAATTAAAAACTATTTTAATTTTAAAATTAAATTTTAAAGTTTTATTACAGAAAAGGGCACATTGCTGTGAATCCCCCTCAAAATCCTGCCCTGCTCTTCAAATACACTCATCCTATCGTCCTTGCCACTTCCGGCACCTAATTCTAACGAAGAAATATTTATTTTGTCCTTTTTGGTAGCACAGTTTGTATTCTGTTTGCCACATCTTTGCCTACCCTAAAGTCATTAAGATTCTTTACATTTCCTGGCTAATCTTCAACCCATCTAGAATTTGTTTTTGGGTATGGTGTGTGGTAAGGGTCAAAATGCATTTGCAAACCTGGCATGCCATTATTCCTGTGCTATTAATTGAAATACACACACGCACACACACACAAACACACAAACACACTGTAGCACAGGCTTGTTAGCGTTCCCTTTCCTTTTCAAAATCATCTTGGGTATTTAATCTTTGTTATTTCGTATTTTCAAAATACCTGGCAGCATTTTGGTTAAGATTGTGTCAAACCCACTGGTGAAATCACAGATGACATTCAGCCCCTAAATCCATGAATACAGAATATTCCTTTATTTACTTAGGCACTCCTTTTTTCCTTACAGTTTCCAACTTGATTGCTTTGTTAGATTAATACCTACTCAACGTCTCTTTAATGTTGTTATATTTTATGCCGTTTTAAACATCGTGTCCGGTCTGTTACTGGGTTAAGGGGATGCAGTATATATTGACATGTTGGCTTTTTACCAGTGGACTTAGTAACTTGGCAAGCATTCTAGTTTGTCGGAGCGCCCCTTTCAAGTTGTCTATGAATAAATACAGGTTCCTTTCTTTCTGTCTAACCCACACACATTCTCTTTCCTTAAAACGTGGGTGAGCAACTCAAAGAGAACTCTTCAGACATACGTTCTCACTACTGCACACAGGGAGAGTTGCTGGAATATTTCATAGTGAAAAATCATAATTTCAGGAGGCTTCACTATAGATCAGGTTTATTAGATTAAAGAAATTTCCTTTTATTCCTAGTGATTTTAGGGGGGGAGGGGTGCTGGGGATCGAACTTGGGGCCTTGTGCTTAGCTAGGCAAGTGCTCTACCACTGAGCTGAATCCCAACACCCCTCGTGAATTCTAAAGAAGGCTTTTATATTGGACTTTATAAAGTATTTTATTTGTAGACGTTAAGGTTTTTTTACATAGTGAATCGCAATGATTTCTTTTTAAATGCTAAACCAAACTTGCATTCCAAGAATAAATCCCACCTTAGCTTGATGGATTATAGATTTCATATATTGATTTGATTTTCTAATTTGATTTTCTAATATTTTGTTTAGAAATTTTACATATATATAAAAGAGATCATGTCTAATTTTCCTTTTTTGCAGTCTTCCAAACAGATTTTGGATTATGGATTTTGCTGATCTCAAAAAATATTGTGAAGTACTCTCAGTATTTCTGTGGTCTGGACTAATTTGTGTAAGATGAGTGCTTTTTTCTTCATAAACATTTAGAAAATTTTCTCAGTGAACCAGCGTGCCTGTGTGTGTGTATGTGTGTGTGTATGTGTGTGTGTGTGTAAAAAGAATTTTAATTAAGTAACAAAGTTATTTGTAAGACATGAGGCTCCCAAAACTTTTAATTTATTTTTGTCTTCCTTTTGGCAAGCTGCGTTTCTAGGAATTTATCATTTTATATAACATTTTAAATTTACTGGTTTAAGAATTATATATAGTATTTCCTGAAATATTTTCGTGTCTATAAGGTCACTAATAATGCTCTTTTTTGTTCTCAACTTCGGTAATAGTTTCCTTTTCTTTATGTCTGTCAGGCTCTTAGTCTTCTCAGGGACTTAACCGATTTTATCAATCCTGTGAGAAAACTAGGAGTTAAAATGATCTACCATCTTCATTATTTGTTTTTATACTTTACTAATCTATGCTTTCTTCTCTTTTATTTTTCTTCTGTTTTTGTTGGATTTAAGAGAGTTTGGTTTTCAAAATCCTTGAGATATTTACAGAAATTATTTTGTATTTAGCCTTCCTGTATGTGTGTAACATATACATTTAATGGCATAAAATTTCCTCTTAAATCCCCTTTTCCATTCACCTCGGAAGTGTTATTATGTTGTATTTTCATTATCATTTAGTGAAAAATATTTTCTAATTCTCTTTGAGATTGTTTCCTCGACTCGCCAGTTTTCTTTAAGTACATTACTTTATTTCCGATATTTGGAAGTTTCTGGTTGTATTTTTTTATTGATCAAATTTAATTCCATCTTATGTACATGAGATAATCTTTGTGATTTTCATGTGTTGACATTTGTTGAGATGTATTTTATGACACTGCATAGTTGCAGTTTTGGTAACTGTTTGTCTTAAAAATTTGTATTTTTCAACTGCTGCTTGGTGGAAGCTTATTTGGTCCGGGTGTAATTAAAGAACATCTGTGC
>PVJO010020996.1:0-30922 GCA_004026905.1 Hystrix cristata | reverse complement strand
ATACTAGTTGGTATCTTTTCTGACCAGCTAGTATCAGGTATATGCCAATGGTTATTTTAAGTAGCACCACCGCTGTGGGAATTTATTACCTACTGTGAAACCAAATAAAAACTCAGGTTTCCTTCCCCAGGGGAAATCAATTTCAACTAGTTTCTTGTGTCTTTCTAAATATATTCTGTGACCCCGGAGGCAGAGCAGGCTGCCATGGCCAAGTACCTGGCCCAAATTGGTGTGATGGGCACATGGGTGGTGGGTAGGGCCTTTGCGCCAGCCCCGCAGCAGGAATTTGCAGCCAGCCAGGCAGCAGCTGATGCCAGGGACATGTGGGACGGCAGTCTGCAACTGCATCCAACCTCTCTGGCCTCAGCCTCCAAGAAGCCCAGCAGATTCTCACCATCTCCCAGCTGAGAGAGGAGATCCACAGCTACAAACACCTATTTAAGGTGAATGATAAACCCATGGTGGCTTCTTCTGCTTGCAACCAAAGGTCATCTATGCAAAGGAACACCTGATTGAGGAACTCAGAATCCAGGTCAAGGAGGGCAGAAAGGACAGATGCCTAAAACATGACTGTTCATCTCTCCAATCCCACTCTACTGCCTCTTCATTTATAGCTTGGTAATAGATGTCTTTTCTGCATGAATAAATAAATAAATAAATAAATTCTGTGAATAATACATGTACGTGAATGTTATTCTCTATTTTCCTTACACAAATGGTAGTACATTGTATATAATTCATGTTCTTTTCACTCTACAATGTATCAGGGAGATCATTCCTTTATGGGTTGTTTTGTGTTTTTCTGTTTTTGTTTTTTGCCATTCCGGGGATTAAACCCAGGATCTTTCCATGAGCTATATCTCAAACCCTGTGTTTGATTTTTTATTTTGAGACAGGGTCTTGCTAAATTGGTAAATTGCCCTGGCTCCTGCCTCGCCCTCCCAAGAATGCTGGGATTACAGGTGTGTGCCACAATGACCAGCTTGGTTTTCAAGCATCCATAGGACCCTTCCCTCAGGCAAGCAGGCAGTCTGCCGCTTCCTGACCCAAAGCTGAAGTCCCCATGCTGGGTAACTCCCGAGAGCAAAGTAGCTGAATCTGGGCGACAGGTCAGGGGGACCTCTGCTATATCCACACTGTGGATCGACTTACCTTGCCATCAGGATTCCAGAAGCATCGCTGCAAGAGTCCCTCCTAATGACTTACACTCAGCAACCTCAAACTGCCCTTGTGATCTGCTCCAAACACGTTCTTCAGCAGTCCTGATCACAGCTGAAGACCAACTATCCTGGCTGCCAGTCTTTCCTCCCTGTACCCGTATTACATCTCCTGCCTCCCACTCCCAGTCTGATCACGTGCCAGCCAAAACCTGTCAAATTCTACTCCAGTTTGGCTTCTCTGTCTATCCCTGGTTTCTGCGATGGACCCAGGACTCATCTCCCATTATCTACATTTCTACCATTCTAATCCACCAAACATAGATTCCAGATTAGTATTTCTTTCTTTCTTTTTTTTTTTTAAGTTTTTTGAGAAAGGGTCTTGCTACGTAATTCAGGCTGGCCTTGAATTCACTGCAATCCTCCTACTTCAGCCTCCTGCATGCTGGGATTACTGGTGTGAAATATCATGCCTAATCTCCAGATCAATCTTTTCTTTCTTTCTTTCTCTCTCTTTTTTTTTCTGAGACAGGATCTCACTATGTAGTTTAGGCTGGCCTGAAACTCACTGCAGTTCTCCTGCCTCAGTCTCTCGAGAACTGGGATTACATGTGTGCACACAGGTACACGTACATACACAAACACATCCATGTGTATCTCACACATACACTCGCACCGACAGGTGAGTCAGGTCAGCTTTCTCTTAACAGCCGGCCCAACAGAGGCTGGCCAGATTAGTATTTCTAAAGCACAGGATGATCACATGCTTTCTCTACCCAGAAAAGGCCAAAGATATCTAAAGTCCAAATCCAAATGACCTGATCCCAACCAAGGTTTTCAATCTTCCAGTTATCTGCTTTTTCTTCATTTCCCACTCCCCAGCACTGTAGTCAAATCAAGCTACCCATAGTTCTCCCTCAACTTTATATTGGCCAACAGATCCCTGCCTGTGCCACTCTCTCTGCTTGCAGGTCCCAAATCTCTTATTGCTTCCTCAAGGACCACATTTCCCTATAAGATCTCAAGTTTAGGCTGGGGATTTAGCTTAGTGATTACAGTGCTTGCCTAGCAAGCACAAGGCCCAGAGTTCGATCCCCAGCACACACACAAACACACACACACACACACACACACACACACACACACACACACACAAAGCAATTTCAAGGTTTCTTTTGTTTTTCTTTTTGCGATCTCAAGTTTAAGGGCTGCCTTGCATTTCCTTCTCTGGACTATCATAATATTCTAGTCTGAAGCGTCCTGCTATGACAACACGGATAACTGTATTGCATCTTCTGTTTTTTAAATGTATGTCTCTGTTTTATTCATGAAAAGACAAAGATCTATTCTTATTATTTTTTTCATTATTTGTTTTCTTACTTGGGTATGACAGCACTGTCTATCTCCCTCTTTCTATGTGCATGTGTGCACGTGTGTGTTGTATGTGAGTGTGTATATGTAGGTATCCAAACTTTTTCTGGGCCTGAAGAGGTAGGAGGGGGTAGCTCAATGGTAGAGTGCTTCACCTAACATGCAGAAGAAGTCTCTAGGTTCAATAGCCAGCATTGTTAAAAAATTTTTTCATAAGGCATTTGAGGGTAAATTACTTGTATCATAGCCCCCTACCCATAAATATTTCACTGTGTATTTTCTTTTTTTTTTCCACTGTGTATTTTCTAAGAGTAGGTATATTCTCTAATATAAGCTCAGAAAAGTTACCAACCTCCTAAATTTAGTGTGATATTGTATCTTTAGCTGTTCTGTTCTGGTCCCTACTCTGATTTTGTCCCTTGATCTAATGATATCCTTTTGAGCAGCTTCCCCATCCAGCACAGGATCTAGTCCACAGTCAGGAACTGTTCTTGGCTTCCATCCCTTGTTATCCTCTTTTAATCTCCATAGTACATAGTACTTGTGACGAGCATAAAGAAATCAGTTTACCTTGGTGGAATATTCTTTTGGACAGCCCATGTTGACATCGATACCAGCTACATCATTTTCTCTGGAAAAATATGAAGGAAAAAAGGTAAGAAACATTCAACTTGAGGGAAGAGCAGAGTAAAGGCATCAATGGCTCTGTATTCATGAGCCTCTCACGATGTCCCTACGCCTATGAAATATACCAAGCCTCCACGACAGAAACTGAAAGAAGTCTGCCCCTAAAATATATAACTGCCTCTTCTAAGCAGAGCTCCAGAGGAAAGATATAATGTACACGCACATCTAAAAAGAGCTGGATGTCGAGGACCTTGCTGCATTGACATTGTATGAGGTAACTCAAACATTGAGGGATGCCAAATGCCATCCTAGGGCTGCAGTTCTTACTGGGCTAGTGAAAACCATTTGCCAATTTAGAAAAGTGACATGAGGACAACAGCTCGTTTCAGAGCACTTGGAAGAAGGTACAGGACTGCCCTCATTTGCTGGGCTGCATGGTTGGTTTACGCAAAACAACTCTCAGATGTAGAAAGGACCTTCATCTCATCCTCTGCTTTTTACAAATTTAGGTCTGTGATCAACAGCAATTACTGCCTGAGTTCCTTCTTACTCATGCTGTCATTAGTAACAGGCGCTAACACTAAGTACTCATGATGTACTACATGCTGCACCTATTCATATGCATTATTTGATTTACCCTCCCTATAATGCCAGAAGTTGGTAGTACTATTGGTATCATTTTATAGATAAGGGAACGAAGTTCTCCGTGAAGTTAACTAACTTATCCAAGATCACACAGTTCACAAGCAGTACAAGGAGAACACCAACCCAGGGGTACCTTAACTCCAAAGCCTATCACTTTAATAATGACACTCTTTCCTGGCTTTGTTAATTCAGGAAACAAGCCTTACCTACACTTCATAAGAGTTAAAGCCTCAGGGCTCACAGGAGAATTCCTGAAATGGGAGTCCCATGAATAAACGCTAAAATCAGGCCCCCACTGAGGGACCCGGCATCTGGGCACTACATGTACACATGAGTCCAGGGTTACCTTCAGATGCCACAAACACAGAAGGAAACCACTTTTCACCTGAAAACAGAGGGTAATGGCCCAGGAGGAAGAAAGCTGGATTACCTCCATGGTCACTAGTGACATTAAGACCTTACAGCTCACAGGAAAGAGAAAGAGGGCTCCAAGGAAGGAGAAACTCACACAAGCCTGGCCACAGCAAGGGCTCGCTCTGCGTCTGAAGTCCCCTGGGAACACAAGAACCTTTGTCAACCACTGCTAGACACAGGTACACGTATATACACAAACACATCCATGTGTATCTCACACATACACTCCCACCGACAGGTGAGTCAGGTCAGCTTTCTCTTAACAGCCAGCCCAAGAGACTGGCTCACTGCCAGAGGAGAAAGGTGGGCCTAGAGGGCCTACACAATGTCATCAATGCTGTGGTTACTTTCAAACATACAAAAATTATGAAAAAAATTTGACAGTGAACATTCAGATACCACTTAGTTCCTACAATTAACATTTTGCTGTATGTGCTTTATTACATATTTACCCATTGTTATCAATTTTAAAAACACCTAAACATCATTCAGTAGCTATTTCTGAAAAAAGCACCAACTAATATCCAAAAAGAGGAAAGCTAAAGAGTCCTTACAACTTTAACACATTTTAGCTACTCTTCAGAAAATCTAATTTATTTTTTAAGTACTGAGGATTGAACCCAGGACTTTGTGTATGCTAGGCAAGTGCTCTATCACTCACCTATACCCTCAGCCCTTTTTTTTTTTGAGATGGGGTTGCTATGTTGTCCAGGTTGGTCTCAAACTCATGAGCTAAAGTGATCCTCCTGCTTCAGCCTCCTGAGTAGCTGGGACTACAGGTATGTACCACCTTGCACAGCTTGAGAAAAATCTAACTTCTTCTGATGGGAAATATGTACAGACACACACACACTACAACCTAAATAATCAATACTAAGGATGAAAAAACTAAGTATAGAAGTTAGGTCAAACAGATAATTCTTATGACTAAGTAAATTAAATCAGAGACCAGAGTCATTTAACAGGCTGTCTACTTGGTTTCCATAAACTGTCTCCAATAGAGTAAGCACTTGTTCTTTGAAAAATGTTCAAGCCAAGTCTTCAGAAAGCTATCACTGTGCAGTATAGGCCAGGCATCCAATGCTGTCTGGCATAGCATGCAAGTCAGGAAATCCTGGGAAATAGGGAGCCTCTGGAGAGAACTGGAGTCTCTTACCATCTGAAAGACTACTCTGTTCTGTTCTTTTTCACAGGTACGGAAGACTACTCGATCATCAGGCGCAACAAAGTCCACCGTGCTGAGCACCTCTACAAGAAAACACAGACACAAGGACCACACAATTCAGATGCAAGTTCAACCTAGCCTAAGTCCTGGAAGCAAACACAGCAAAAGCATAACCCTGAAAGGAACAAAGGGGTTACAGATGTATACCATTCTTTAAAAAGTATGCATATGGGAGGTTTTCAGGTGGTGATGATGGTCTATCTGCTGACCTGGCTGTTCATTTTACAATTATTTGTTACACTGCATATTTGTGTTTTATGTACTTCTGAATGGTTAACATTTTGCAATTTTTAAAATGCTGAATTGCCTGTGTAGTGGTGCATGCTTGAAACCCTAGCACTCTGAGGCTGAGGCAGGAGGATTACAAGTTTGAGCCTAGTCTGGGCACCTGTGCAACGTGGCAAAAGGGCTGAGGATGAAATTCAGTGCAAAGACCCTGGATTCAATTCCCAGTTCCACAACAAACAAACAAACAAACTCCAGGTAGTACAAAAAAACCCCAACGACAACAACAAAAACTGGAAAATATATACATACATAAAATTTTTGTTTCAGTTCTGGCCCAAATTGTCCCAGAAAATGGCACTCTGAGGTTTAGTACCTCATTGTTAAATTACTTATAGCATGCCAAGGACTTGGAAAGGAGGTTTACTCTATTTCAATCAAGTTTTACTATTTTATTCACAGTTGCATATTTGCAAATTCAACTATTCATTAAAATTTATTTGTAACTTCTAAATCAATACTTGTGGTGTTTTTAGTCATTCATGGACAGGCACAAAAGTGGCTTGAAATTTGAGTCACCTTGCACACACATTTCCAGCTGACATCAAGTAAGATGTGTGCTCTTCTTGTTTCAGCTCTCACATTGCAAATATGTCTCCTTTTTATGGTATACTTAGTCCCTTATTTTCATTCTGTGTACTTTTTGTTGATGATCTTGCTGTTTAAAATGGCTATAAGAAGCCAAGCATGGTGCATATGCCTGTAATCCCAACAGTATGGGAGGCTGAGAGAGGAGGAGTATAAATTCAGACCTAGCCTCAGTGATTTGGCGATGTACCAAGACCCTGTCTCAAAATTTTAAAAAAATAAAAAAGGGCTGAGGATGTAGAGGTCAGTGCACAGACCCTAGGTTTAATCCCCAATACTGCAAAAATAAGTAAATAAATAAAACAAAATAAAATAGTTCCAAGCACAGTACTGAAACACTATCCTGTGCTCCTAAGCATAAGAAGGCTGCAATTAGCCTTATAGACAAAATACTTTAATTAGATAAGTTTTACTTAAGCATGAGATTATAGTGCTACTGGCTATGAGTTCAATGTTAATGAATCAATGGTATATGTACATTAAGTAGCATGTCTGGTAGAACATGTGATGAGCATAAACAAGGCCCTGGGTTTAATCCCCACCACCAAAATAAATAAGTAGTATGTCTTGGAACAAAAACACACATAAAATAATGTACTAATCAGACAATGAAAATGTGATCAGAGGCTTGCAAAAACCTAATCCAATATTCCCCCTAGGTCAATTAGTTCAGTATTCATGAACTCACTATTCTCACCAACTTTATAGAACATAACTACTACAAATAACAAAAATAAACTGTAGCTTATCAGTCCTTCCTAACAAAACTCTATGATTGGTACTATCATTATTAACTTTCGAAGGTGAATGCTATAATAAAAGAGATCCAATATGGCAGATGAGTGAATATGTCTATCTTGAATGCTATTCTTAGAAATGTACCATATAAGGACTTTTCGGTTGTTGGTTGGTTTGTTTGTTTGTTTGAGTAGTGGGGATTGAGCCCAGGGCTTTTGCCATTTTTATTGATTTTTTTTTTTGAGACTCCTTTTTTTTGTCTCATAAACTTATGATTTTCCTGCCTCAGCCTCTCAGAGTGCTAGGATTACAGGCATGCACCACCATGCCCTACTACAAAAGAGATCTTTGAAGAACATAAAGTACTTTCCACTAAGGAAAGCTGTAATTATCCTCTAAGCATTGAGCAGATTAGAAGGCTAAAAAGGGTGAGGTAAAGGCAATGACATGTTAGGTGAAGTAATCAAAGTGATCCTTAACAGAGAGGTGAAGATTCTAAAGAACCACAAAAACTTGCTGTGTTCTAACACAGTTTTATGTATAACAGCAAAATATTGGAAACCTCTGTTAAGGCACTGATGAAAACTATTCTAACATAGTCACCTGAAGGTACTGACATGGGAAAATGTCATAGTAGAAAAGTAAGCGGCAGGCTAGGTGTGGTGGCACACATAAGTCCCCAGGCACTCAGGGGACTGAGGCAGATGGATCAAAGTTCAAAACCAGCCTGGGCAATTTAGTGAGACCCTGTGTTAAAATAAAAAAGGCTGAGAATGTAGCTCAGCACTCCTGGGTTCAAACCCTAGTACCACAAAAAAATAAATAAATAAATAAATAAAGTGGCCAAACAAACATGTTCTGCATGATCTCATAGTAGGAAGTGGGATATATGCATTATTCATACTATATTTGTAGGAAAATACATATTATTCCTCTTTTAGGTGTGAGGTTGTGGAAAATTTCATTTTCTAGATTATATACAGCTGCAATATTGAATGTTCTATAACATACACAAAAAGTGCAAGTTTGTTTATTTATTTATTTTGGGTGCTGGGGATAGAACTCAGGGCCTTGGGATTGCTAGGCAAGTGCTCTACCACTGAGCTAAATCCCCAGCCCCAAAAATTATAGATTTAAAACAGACAAAATTGAGTTATAACATCTTGTGAAATTATACTAAGATTCCATGAACATACACACATATCAGGTAAGCTCTAAAAATATGGCGAATGTTTAAATTTTTTAAAAAAATATTATTTCAGTCAGAAATATTGCCATTAATCCCCCTCAAAATAACCTTATACACACATGAATGCACTGAACACACTCATCCCATTCTTGCTGTCTGACGCAGTTCTGGAAGTTCTCTTTTGAGTATCTTCAGTTGTGCTGTCATAGGTGCTTTAACGTCTGGAATCAATGCAAAATATCTACTTTTCACGGTATTTGTGACTTTGGGAAAGAGCCAGAAGTCGCACAGTGCCAGATCCAGTAAATAAGGTGGATAAGGACACGCCATAATTGTTTTTATGAGCCTGCATTTCTGTTGGATGGCAGCAGGAAGCAGAATTTACAGTATTTTTGATCATACTTTGTAAAGATACTCAGGAAAGGATTTCCAGAACTACTTGAGAAAGTGGCAAGAACATGGGATGAGAGTGTTTGAAGTCACGGAGTATTTTGAGGGTGATTAACAGCACTCTATACCTATCAGTGGATTAATCCACTGATGAGTTCATAGCAGACTTGTTAGGAGGTGGGGTCTGATTAGAGGTGGGTCACAGGGGGCATGACCTGGAAGAGTATATCTTCCTCCCCAGCTCCTCCCTTCTTTCTCTGCTTCCTGGTATCATGGGATCTGCAGTTATTCTTCAAGTAGGTCTTTCCACCATGCTATTTCTGCATTGGAGCCTGCTGACTATGGACTGAAACTACTAAAACTGTGAGCCAAAATAAACCTCTCTTCCTTTAAATTGTAGGTGTAGGGTATTTTGTTCCAGTGACAGAAAAGTGACTAAAACACAAACTTACTGTATGACTGAGTCAGACCCAATGCTAAAGCTCTCTTGCCTGTAAGGATCCTACAGTCCCTTCTATACTATGAAACAGGACCATTTCCACACCAGCAAGCCAAAGAGAGGAGGCATTTTTAATCTGCTTCACATCAGGCTTTTTGTAGACAGCAATGACTGTCCTCAAGAGAGCATGTAATCTATATGATGTCAAAATATAGCCAGTCAGGGGCAATGGTAGGGCTGCTTGAGCCAGTTGGACACACATACAATCCTGTGGGCAGGGTTGTACTTACCATTGACAACTCTCTTGCACTGAAGCATCTTGAGGTCAATCAGCTCCTGCAGAGGAACCAGAGGAACTCATCAGCCCTGGACATTAGGCTCTGGATATAGGAGGAGGACCTTCATGGCCAGTGATGAGTAATGCTTGGCCAGGCACCCTACTTCCAACAACAAACCATAGCATTTGAAACATGTTGTGTTGTCCCCTCCACCCAAGCATGATAAGCAAAGCTCTGAGTGACCTACCCTTAATTAGCTGGTCTTCCTAGGGACCTTGGAGATGTTTGAGGCCACAAAAGGATGAGCCACTCAGAGAGCCAGGGAGAAGAAAACTGCTCAGGATGTGAGCACCAGGACACTTTCTTTACTACTAGTCTCGGCTCAAGGCTCATCCTCAAAGAACCACCTCAATCCCTAGGTGAAGCGCAGGCAGTGAAAGGTTCTCAGGAAACATCCAAGGACACTCCTGGGACTACAGAAAAGACTTATGAGAGGGCTGAGGATTTAGCTCAAGTGGTAGAGCATTTGCTTAGCAAGTGCAAGACCCTGAGTTCGATCCCCAGCACCACACACACACACAAAAATAGACTTATGAGAAAGAAGATTTGAGATGAAAAAAGTCTATCCAACATGGCTCACGCTGTGTGTAAAAAAAAAGGGGTGAGCGTCTCAACTCAAGATATCAAACGGACTCAGAAAAAATGGAAACGGGTTCTTCAAAATCAGAATAAAAATAAAGAGAATGCTTGTATATCCTGGAGGACTGAGATTCTCTAACTCTGAGAGACAGCACTGCTCTGTTTTGCTCAGTGATAATTTCAGCAGATGTGGAAGACAAGTCAAAAGAGCCAAGTACCTGTCACATTGCCCAGAAGGTTATGCCCAGGGACTCTGGGTGTCCAGAAGACAGGAAGACTCTCGCCCATGATACTGATCCTCATACTGACTCCTTGTGAGCCTCAGCGAGTTACAACCCCGGCAGGTGGACACAATGACCCAACTCACATGCGGACTATCAGGGATAATGTGGCTAAAGGGCTCCTATGGCATCCATGGGGCTCTTTTCAGCAAATCCATCACCTAGTTTAATACATGTCCAAGGTGGTTCTGTGGCTATTCTCTCCATGCAGTATTCAAATAACTGAGCATCTTATGCCCATTAGGCTTGACCAAACACACAGTGTAGGTACATCATGGGCATTCAAGCCTCAAAAATCAGTATAGCATCCCAACTCAGAAAGCCCAACTCAGGGCACTCGTAACCAGTTATCTTAGTTAAAAGAATAAGCACAACGGCAAGTGGGCAAGTGGGAGACATTGAACAGCTTGTTTTCAAAAAAAGAAGATTATTAGCCAGGCTGAACTTCAGCAGGGACACAAGTAGGATAAAGAATGGCAAGACCCTAAGCAATGATTGGGAAATTCATTGGTTGCAATGTGGAAATCTCTAGACAATTATTGGCTGACCATTAAGCTAACCAAGCAGAGACTTCATTGGTCACAAAAACAAAAACTATAGGCTTGACAAAATTACCTGAGAATAGTCACTACACAGCCAACTCACCCATGGGCAGAGAAAGAACCTGATTTCCAGAGTTGCCACATTATATTATTTAAAACATCCAGTTTTCAACAACAACAAATTATGAGACATGAAAAAAACAAACAAAAAAAACCAAGGAAGTATGGCCCACATGCAGAAAAAACAAAAAAAGGGATACTGACTTATTATATATACACTATTTAAATAAACTACCTTAAATAAGTTCAAAAACGAGGTAACGATGTCTTAAGAACTAAAGGAGCTGGGTATGGTGGTACATGCCTATAGTCCAGCTACTCAGGAGGAACAGGCATGAAGATCTTGAGTTTGAGGCCACCTTGGGCAGTTTAGCAGGACTCTGACTCATAATAAAATAAAATAAGAAGGGCTGGAGACATAGCTCAGTGCTCTGTGGATCCAATCCCAGTACCACCAAAACAAATTACAAAAAAGAAAAACCTAAAGGAATGTACAAGAACATGTATCACCAAAAAAAAAAAAAAGAGAGAGAATATGAATAAAGAAATAGGAATTATAATCAAATAAAAACTCTGAAATTTATTTTTTTTTATTTTATTTTATTTTTTTTTGTGGTGCCGGGGATTGAACTCAGGCCTTGTGCTTGCAAGGCAAGCACTCTAATCACTGAGCTAAATCCCCAGCCCAAAACTCTGAAATTTAAAAATATAATAGTTGAAGTAAAAAATTCACTAGAGGGCGCCAACAGAAGATCTGCACAGGCCAAAGAAATAATCAGCAAATTTAAATGAATTGAGATTATCTAAACTAAAGACAGGAAAGAGGCTATTTCTTTTTCTTTGCTTCAGCTGTCAAGAAGTGAGCAGCTTTCCTCTGACACACCCTCTTACCCATGACGTTCTGCCTCACCACCGGCCCAGAAACAATGGAATGAGCAACTAAGGATTGAAACCTCTGCAAGCAAGTTGGGCAACAGCTGACTCCTGCTCTCTGCAGTCTCTTCCAGTGGCATCTGAAAGCCAGTATGAAGTAATTCTCATCAACCTCACACCTCGAGCAGCCACCAGAGCCATCTGTAGGTGACTGAAATTCATTATGTGGGCTCCTCCTGGTGAGGGTGACAGGCTCTGGAATTGACATCCACATCTCAGGTTAAAAAGACATCATTTAGTTACTAAAATTTGCTTATGAAGTCTCCAGAAAGAAAAAAAAATACTGGAAAGAAAAAAATGAAGAAAAATAAACAGTGTCAGAGGTCTGTGAGACAGGATTAAGCATACCAAAATATGCATAATACAGTAGAAGTCCCCCAAGAGATAGGAAGGATGTTTGAAAAAATAATGGCAGAAATTTCCCCATATTTGATGAAAAACATTACACATGCAAGAAACTCAACAAACTTCAAGTAGAATATATTCAGAGATCCACATCAAAATGAAACTCCTAAATGTCAAAAGGAGAGAGGTTTTTCTTTTTTTTCTTTTCTTTTCCTTTTTTCTTTCTTCTCTTTTCTTCTTCTTTTTTTTTTTTTTTCTGGTTTTTTTTGTTTTTGAGACAAGGTCTTGCTATGTAATTCAGGCTGGCCTTGAACTCACTATGTGGCCCAGACTGGCCACGAACTCATGAGAATTCCCCTGCATCAGTCTCCCGAGTGCTGGGATTACAGGTGTATAGCACCACGCCTGGCAAAAGGAGAAGAGTTTTTTCAGTTGGTTTGTTTTTTGTGGTACTATGGATTAAACCCAAGGCCTTCACAGTGAACTACATTCTCAACCTCCCCCTTTCTTTCTTTATTTTTTTGAGGGAAGGTGCTGGGGATTGAATGCAGGGGCTTGCACCTAGCAAGTGCTGTACCACTGAGTTAAATTCCCAACCCCTTTTTTAAAATTTTGAGACAGGGTTTCACTGAGTTGCTCAGCCTGCTCAACCTGGTGACCTTGAACTTGTGATCCTCCCAGTTTACTCTTCTGAGTAGATGGGATTATAGGCATGTACCACCATGTCCAACTAGGTTTCTTTTTGATGTGATGAAAATGTCTGTAAGTTGAGTGTAATGATGGATGGAAAAACTCTGTAAATGTACTGAAAACCCTTGAATCATACACTTCAAGTTGGTGAATTGCAAACAGGTATGTGAACCACATCCCAGTAAAGATATTTTTTGAAATGTTATGAAGCCTAGCATGGTGGAGCATGCCTGTAACCCCAGCACTCAAGGAGGATGGGGAAGGAGGAACATGAGTTCAAGGCCAGCCTGTACTACATAGTGAGATGGTGTCTCAAAAAACACACAAACAAAATGCTAAAAGTACTGGGTCAATGACAAAACTAGAACACGGAAGGTAGATCAGAAAAGGTACATCAATGTTAAATTTACTTAAGGTGAGAGCTGTATGACAGTTTTTTTGTATTTTTTGGTGCTGGGGATCAAACTCAGGGCCTTGCACTTGCAAGGCAAGCACTCTAACCGCTGAGCTAAATCCCCAGCCCTGAGGATATGAAGAAATTTGAACCCTTATATGCTGCTGGGAATTGTAAAATGGTGTACCCATTATAGGAAAAGATATGGATGATCCTTAGAAAATTAAAAATAGAGATAGGTGTGGTGGCGTGTGCCTGTAATTCCAGCACTTGAGAAGCTGAAGCAGAAGAATCTCCATGAGTTTGAGGTCAGCCTGGAGTATATAGCATGTTCAAGGCCAGCATAAACTATAGAGTGAGACCCTGTCTCAAAAACAAAAAAAACCCCAAAAATCCTACCACTTTGTGTATATATTCAAAAGAACTGAAAATTGATTCTCTAAGAGATACTTGCATATCCCTGTACATAGTGCATAGCAGTCTTGTTCACAAATCGTAAGAGGAGGAAGCAACACAAATGCCCACTGATGGATGAGTGGATAAACAAAATGTGGTACATACTTACAATGAAATATTACTCAGTCTTATAGGAAGAAAATCCTGTCACATGCTGCCACATGCATGAGCCGTTAGTGTTTACTAAGTAAAATAAGCCCATCACGAAATTATAAGTATCATATGGTTCCATTATTGAAGTTTCAAACAGCTCAATTCATAGAAACAGAAAACGGGTCATTACCAGGGGGTGGGGAAGGGGAAATGAGAAGTTGCCATTTAATGAGTAGGGTTTCAGTTCTGCAAAATTAAAAGTTCCAGAGATCTGTTTCACAATAATGTGAATATGCTCGACACTTTGGGAAATGCACATTTGAAAATGGTTAAGGGTTTGAGGATTTAGCTCAGTGGTTAGGGTGCTTACCTAGCAAACACAAGGTCCTGAGTTTGATCCCCAGCACAAAAAAACGCATGAATGGTTAAGATGGTAAAATGTGCGTGCACGTGTGTGTGTGTGTGTGTGTTCCCATGACAACAGCCTTTTTATTGTGGTGGTAAATGTGCAGGGGTTGAATCCAAGGCCTTGCACACGCTATCAAATGCGCTTCACCAGTGAGCCACACCCTTAGCCCAGAAAAAAAGTTTTTAATGTGAACTGACCCAGAAAGAACATCAGGCAGCAGCCACCAGAATATTGGTCTGCAGACCAACTCTGGATCCACCAGGGGGCACCAGGCACCATGCTACAGTATGTCATACCCAGCCCTCAGGGCAGTCCCCAGCCACCTAGGCAAGCCAAGAAGGGGTCTATCTGCGTGCCTGCCCTGCTTGCTCTCCCTAGGGCCTAGGTCGGGCTAGAAGGGCTAGGCACCCTCCAGCAGAGACTCTTTTTTTTTTTTTTTTTTTGTGGTGCTGGGGATTGAACTCGGGGCCTTGTGCTTGCAAAGCAAGCACTCTAATCACTGAGCTAAATCCCCAGCCCTGAGACTCTTTTATTTGTTCCTAAGCCATCTGAACTCTCAGAGTGGAGCACCTCAAACAATTCTAAAGTGTTCAGTATTTCCTCTATTCCAGATTTGAGGAACAAGTTTTACTGGATTAAAGGAGTGGTCATTTTTACTAGGAAAACTAAGCTGTGCTCAGTTAGAAGGGCCACATGTTGAAGTCATCGCATAAATCCTGGGCTCTTAACTTCCAAAGGGCTGGAAAACAACCCTCACAATTCTCAAAGAATTAGCTGACAGAAGTCAAAACCTCACAGCACAGCTCTGGATCTGGTGGTAGCTCTGTTCCCACCGTGCAGCCGGATGACCCAGGGCTGCCACAAAAGCATGGCTGTCTAGAGCAGGCTCTGCACTGCAAGAACCATGGCTTTCTTCCATTCTGGTTTTGCACTGCACATCCTTTCTAGGAAAAACAAACCCGCTTTCTGCAGTCTCAGGAAAAGTGAAGCCAAGGGGGTGAATATGGTAATACAGGCACTAGGACATTTTCTTCAGTTTTAGCAAACCCCAGAACCTTGTTCCAGAGTGGGTTTGCTGACAGTTCTAAAGGTCTAAAGCTTTTACCACCACTTGATCTAACAGATGGAACCAGCAAGATGGCCATAGTATGGGCAGAAATGAATCATCTGAACTCGGTGGGCTAAGCCCCACTTTACTAAAGGCAAAGGATTAGGGAGAAAAGGAACATCAGAGTAAGTAATCAGTGCAGACAGTATACAAAGCACAAGTAGAGAGGACAGGGGCACCATTTACCCTGAGCCTTGAAGTAACCATGGAGAGTGCAGCTGAACAAAGATGGAACTGGACAGCAGGGAAGAAGCTGGGAGCTTCTCTTGAAGTCTGAGTCATTCTGCAGAACCCTATTGGTAAACAGGGACTAAGCAGATGAGGAATTAACATGTAGCTCTGTTACTATTCTGTGGGAGATGCAGGGTCACCATAGGCAAAGGAAGGTAACAGCTGTCTAAGTTCTCTAGGATTTGATTATTTTCACCCCCAGTCCTCAAGCTATGAGCCAAGGATTCCTCACTTCCTCCTCTCATTCCTTTTCCAAGTTCAAGACACTCTTCTGGGGGGCAACCACAGTGCTGGCTAGGAAAAAGTACCTCTGGGTACTAACCCTCAGCAGAGTACCCAGAGGCCTGATAGGCTCTAGTGTTCCAGGGCCTGGCCCCAGGCAACAGGTTCCTCCCAGCTATGGCATGTTCTAGGAGCCTGGAATGCCTATCGCTGTATACTAAGAGCTCTTACTTTTCTTTACAAACTACTTAGGAGTTAGGACTTGGATCTCTGTAATTCTGAACTCACAAGCCCACTTTTCTGGGCTGGGGATGTAGTTCAGTGACAGACTGTTTGCCTAGCATGCATGAGGTCCTGGGTTTTATCCCACCACCACACACAAACACAGAAAGAAAGAAAGAGACAGAGAAAGAGAAAAAAAGAGAGGAAGGGAGGGAGGGAGGGAGGGAGCAAAGAAGTGAAGTCTCCTTTACTGCTTCCTACCTTAAACCTTTGGAGAAAATATATTCCCTCCCTGCCTCCATTTCTTCTTGCTGCCACCCTAGAAGGTTCTGCCCTGCCCTGCTGTGAGTACCAGCACACCAATTTCCAAACATGGACATACCACCTGCCAGGTTTCTTAGCTCTTCTTCCCATAAGGCTGAAACCAGCATCACTTTGCACAGCCAGCTGCCAGGCAAACTTCTCAGTCTCCAATCTCCATGGGAACAGGACAAGAACTCTTTACTCACTTCAAGACCCTTCCTCTACCCTACTCCTGTCACCCTCACTTCCAACAGAAAACTTGCTTTCTACAAGTCTGTCAGCATGAAACTCTTGGCTTCCCTCCCATCCATCGCTTTCCTATGTGCCCTTTACCGACTCCCCTACAGGCAACATCTTATAATACTATAATACAATATCACAACCAGTATACTGACACTGACATATCTAGGGCACAGAATAGTCCCACCACCACACAGAGTATTCATGTTGCCCATTTTTAGCCACAGTCACCTCTCTACCCCACCCCCACCCTTAGTGGCTTTTTGTCTGTTTTTTTGTTGGTTGGTTTGTTTGGTTTGTTTTTTGGGTGCTGGAGATCAAATTCAGGGCCCTGCACTTGGTAGCTCTACCACTTGCAGTCTACCACTGAGCTAAATCCCCAACCCCTGTCTGTTTCGTTTTTGTTTTATTTTGTTTTTTGAGTCAAGGTCTTAGTATGCAGTGCAGGCTGGTCTTGAATTCACTATGTAGCACAGGGTGGCCTCAGACTTGCAGTGATCCTCCTGCCTCAGACTCCTGAGTGCTGGGATTACTGTCATGTGCCACCATGCCCAGCCTTAGTGGCTTTTAAAAATGGAAATACCAGGGCTAGGGGTACAGCTCATTGGTAGGGAACTTGCACGGCACCCTTAAATCCCTGAGTGTGATCCCCCAACACCACAAAAAAAAGGAGGGGTAGAAAAAAAGATGGCAATGTCGAAAGCACTGGGGGCCAGGCGTGGTGGCACATGCCTGTAATCCTGGCATTCAGGAGGCTGAAGCAGGAGGATCACCCGGAGTTTGAAGCCAGCCTGGACTACATAGTGAGTTCAAGACCAGCCTGAACTACACAGTGAGAACCTGTCTCTAAAGACCAAACAAACAAAAACAACAAAAAAGCCCCCAAAAAACAAGCACTGGGGTAGCTTTGAAGGAAGCTCCCCCGATAATTCTGCTGCAAACTCAACTGAAAGCTGCTATTTACAACTCCCTCCCTATCCAGTATCGGATACTCCTGTAATTCTGTTTTTCCTTGCAGATCTTTCTAAACGTGAGAATAAAGACCTAATACTCGCTGGGCATGGTAGTACACGCCTGTGATCCCAGCACTTGGGAGGCTGAGGCAGGAGGATTGCCGTGAGTTCCAGGCCAGTCTGGGCTACATAGTGAGTTCAAGGCCAGCTTGAACTACATACCGAGACTCTGTCTAAAGAAACAAAAACAAAACCCTAAAACCCTAATACAGTGGCTGAGCATATCTCGTCCATCTTCTTCAGACTGAATCTGGTCCTCCGCCTCTTCTTCTGAAGCTCTGAGTTTATCTACAGACATACATTCCTAGGGGAGAGGGTAATGGCCCAATAGGATGCTCATCTACCCACTTGGCCCAGCTTGACCCAGAACATCTGCACTCCCCAGGCTGCTGGCCCTCCGCAGGTCCTAAAGAACTCAGGGTCATTCATGTTCATCCCTCCTTCCCTCAGTGAGCATGCAGAAGGGGAGTCCCTGTTCTGCCTTCCCAACTCCCCCCCATACACAAACAGGGAGGCTGCACTTGTAGGAAAGCTCTCCCAGAAAACCAGGAGTCCTTACCTCGCAGTAAACAATGTCCGCTCCATAATCCAGGGCCAGCAGCCGCATTGGGAGAGTCCCAACCCGAACCATAGGTGCTAAGATGAGTTTGTTCTGGTAGCACAGAGAAAGGTTATTCAAGATCATTCCTCCTCTGCTACGTCTGAAGAAAGAGGAAACACGGGTCAGACACTCAAGAGGAGAAAGTCCTTTTTGTCAACCATGAAAGGCATTCCTTCTTCCTTTCAATCAGTGCTCATTTGCTTTCCTTTTCTCTGATCATAAAAAAGCTACATGCAGGGCTGGGGATTTAGCTCAGTGGTTAGAGTGCTCGCCTCATAAGCACAAGGCCCTGAGTTCAATCCCCAGCACAAAAAACAAACAAACAAACGAACAAAAAAAAACCCTGCATGCTCAGTCATTCACCAAACCATATCCACAAAGGGCCTAGTCTGTGACACTACTAGCAATATGTTAAAGAACAAAATAGATAAAAAGAAGTTCCTGCTCTGCAGAGCTTTCAGTCTAGTGAGGGAACACAGGCAAAAAGACAAGAAGCATAACAAATAAGTAATTATACAGCATGTTGGGGAAACCTTGCCTGGCTGGGTTTTAATTTTAAATAGCAAGGCAGGTCGATGATAATTTGTGTGTGTGTGTGTGTGTGTGTGTGTGTGTGTGTGTGTGTGTGTTTTAGGGATTGAACCCTAAACATGCATGCTAAACACATGCTCTACCACAGAGCTATACCCTCAGCCTCAGCAGACAATACTTTAGCAAAGATTTGAGTTAGCCAAGATAGTATCTAATAGAAGAATGCAGAGCAGAGGCAAAAGCCAGTGCAAAGGCCCGCAGGCAGGAGCTTATTGGGAGTACTGTAGGAACAGCAAGGAAGCCAATATGACTGCACCATAGAAAGGAGAAGAGAGAGTAATAGAAGACATAGTAATAGAGTGCTGTTATACACAGTGTAACAGCAGTAAGAAGATAAGAGAAAGTAGTAAGTCCCATAGGTCCTTATAGGGTACTCAGAGGACTTCTGTGCTTCTGCATGACCCAGTAAAGTGTTGTAAGTGGAGGAGAGGCATGGGCGGGCTTATGTTTTCACATAGGAGGCTGACTTCTGTCTTAACAGCAGACTATGGGGAGCAAGGGTAGACGTAGGGAGACCAGTTAGAAGGTAGTGAGAGGTGATGGTGGCTCAGAACAGAGAGCTGTGGTGAAGGTAGTAAACAGTGGTCACATCCTATATATACTCTGAAGGGACAGCCAACAGGAACAAAAAAGAAGAAAACCAAAATCCCATGCCCCATTAAATCCTGTTGATATTAATTTATTTATTCTAATTAAATATTGCTTCCTCTAAAAAAAAATCACAAGGCTATCCAAGTACACTCTGCTCAGTTACAGATAGCACCCGCACCTGCTTTTCACTCCTCAGCCCACTGTGATCTGGACACTCCCTCTGACACACAGTCAGAAGTGCCTGACACCCTGCTGCTAAGGAGGCTACTCTCAGGAAACTGTGATAGGCCCCACCCTCTTCCCAGATCTTGCCACAACCACTCACTGGACCATAATCACACCCAGGTCACTATTCTAGTCACTCATTCTCAGACATCTCTTGTACCATCCCTTTTAAGGCCTGCGTTAGCTACTTTTCTCTCGTTGCTGGGACAAAATACCAGACACCCAAAGTTAGGGGAAGAAAGGTTTATTTGGCTCACAGTTTGTAGAGGTTTCAGTCCACAGTCAGCTGGGTCAAAGGCAGGGTGGCATGGCAGACAGGCAGGAGGCAGCAAGGTAAGCAAGGAATGCAAGCAAAGGGATGCAAGCAAGCAGGTAACCAGCGTCTTCCTGTATCTTATATCTTATCCAGGCTACCTGTCTGTGGGCAGTACTCCCACCCTTAGTCCTAATGCCCTTAATCTTAGTGTCACATCCTTGATCCCAGAAGAGCCATGCCAAACCGATCAGTGGATTAATTTAATAATCACACACTCTAGATCCAGCTATCTCTTACCACATGAGGCTTTGGGGGGACATCTAGACACAAACCATAACAAGGCCTAATAATCTCTATTACTTCCAATTTCATCTTAGAGAATAACCTTAATTTCAGTTGTGTGGCTATGATAGTACAATACAATATAATATAATATCTTTCAGATTGAACACAACACCATTCAGAGAAACCAATCAGTAGGGAACATTTTCCCAGACCCTGCAGGTCAATATTTTTACACAGTAAGACCTCATTTAGAAAGCTATTTCATAAGCCAGGTGCAGCAGCACATAACTGTCATCCCCAGGTACTCAGGAGGCTGGGGCAAGAGGATCACTTGAGCCCAGGAGTTTGAGACTAGCCTGGGCAAAAAAACAAGACCCTAGCTCAAAGAAAAAAACAAAGTAAATTCTTTAAAATATAAATTTAGAGTCAATGGACATCTACTAACTCTTTTAAGACAAAGAAAAGTAGCATAGAAACACGAAATCTTAGGAGTATCTTCTTTGTTGCTCTTTTTTGAGACAGGGTCTTACTATATAGGTCAGGATGGCCATAAACTCACAATCCTCCTGCTTCAGCCTCCTGAGTGCTGAGGCTACAGTGTATAACAACACACTTGGCTTGGGTACCCTTTTATATCAACAATCCTCTATCATATCACTGACTAGTGGCCATTTAGCCTTTACTGAACTTTTTTTTTTTTTTACTGAACTTTTTAATAGCAGAAAATTCAACACTATCAAGACAGATCTGGGCACTTTTAATTGCTACAGAAATTCTTTATATCAAATTTAGAATCCACATCACTATCACTCATGGATTCTTGCTCTACCTTCTGAAATGGTATACCCCACAGTCCATTTCATCTCTTTTCCACTTGGCATAGTCCCCAAATACATGATATTTGTTCTTTCTAAACATTTCTTCTCCAGCTTCACCCTCTTGAATCACTCTTTTTAGGCATCCCAGGGCACTTGATCCTAAAGACATGACAGACAATGACTACAGGTTCTGGATGTGTGGCAGGCCCAGTGCAAGAGATTGGAGAACATGCCTTATAGAGAGAGAACACATGCAGTAACCTCAGCCTCTCTTCCACCTTCATCTTGTATCCAGGTTTCTCAACAATGCACTATAGACACTCCTCATTTAATGACTGTGTTCAGTTCCTGCCACTAGGTCATTAAATGAATTGATCACTAAAGGAGGAATCGTATATAGGACATACATTACAAGATTCAGAACAAAGAAATGGTCAAAGAAAACTCTAACTTGATGCCTTTGCTTTTATTTGCCTAACTCTTACAGGTAGTGCTGTACTGTATAATAGAATATAAAACTACAGTATTGTACTGTACAGTACAACCAGCAAAAATTACAGTAATATAAAACAAGGTGTACCCTATTAACAACAACAACAAAAAAGATGGGTCGCAAGTCTGAGCAGCAGGCTGTAAGTCTGAACAGTGTGTCTCAGTCATTAAATAGGTAGGTCATTAAACAAGGAACATCTGCATTGATATTTGAGGCCAGATCATTCTTTTTTGTGGGAGGCCTGTCCCAAGCATTGTATGATGATGAGCAGCATCCCTGGCCTCCACCAACTAAATGCCAGTAGCTCTTCCCTGGATGAGACAACTAAAAACGTCTCCAGTCATTTTCAAATGTGGAAGGGAGAGGTAAAAGCACTCTCACTTTAGAACCACTACTCTATTCAGTGACTCTGTTCACCCATCACTACACAAAACTCTCTCCTCTGCTGCTTTAAGTGGTAACTGTCCAAAAAAATTCTACTTGTGATTCACCATGGCATTTGAAATTGTAAAAGTTTTAATCTTTTTAATGGTACAGTCATATGTATGTATCTGTGAGGGACTGGTTCCAGGAACTCATAGATACTAAAATCAGAAGTTACTCAAGTCTCTCACTATAAAATAGCATACAACCTCCATATACCCACCCATATAACATACTTTGACTCAAATCTAGATGACTTACAGTACCTAATACAGTGTAAATGCTATATAAAGAGTTGTCATACTGTATTGTTAGGGAATACAGGCCAAGAAAAAAGTGTACATGTTCAGAACTCACACTTTTTTTTTTTCCTTTGTGGTGGTAGGGTTCAAATTCAAGTCCTTGCACATGCCAGGCAAGTGCTCCACTACTGAGCTATAACCGCAGCTAAGTATTTTCAATCCACAGTTGATTGAAACCACAGATGCCCAAAGTGTGGGCAGGGAGAGTCAACTGTATTTGACGAAAATAAAGCACTTTCTCCAGATGTTAAGGACCGCCAATGTAATCAATCCAAAACATTTACCTTATCTCCCTCCCCCTTCAGACTACAGAAAAGATCTGACATTCATTTTTCAGATCTATTCAAAAAGTATGAAACATGTGATCCTTTTGTTTTTAACAATTTGAATATCTAAATTCAGGTCAAATATTCTGCTTGAGCAGGGCTATGTGACATAAGCCACATATCCGATCACTCTCCATAGGTCCTAACAGAACCCTTACTGAGCACTGTGATGCCTTATTACTACTACTCAGCAATTCAGGTATCTGAGAAACCATGGGAGGTGAGCAGGCTGTAAAAATAGTGGGTTCCGAATGAGAAGCAAGAAGGGTGACAAGGAAGCAGACAGTGAAACTGGGCTGGGGGAAAAAGGTGTAAAGAAGCGATGACACGGCTTAAAAGAAAGCCTGAAGATCTTACGTCTCGATTCAGACAGGGAATAGACTGAAAGCTACCACCTCGCACTGGTACTGACCTCAGATTCACAAGACCGACCCCTGGTCTCAGACCCTGAGTCTACAATTCATTCGGACGCTCGGTAAATATGTATTACTAGTCCTTGAACGGGATCCACATATAGCAAAACATCGCAGCACCCTGCAACCTCGGAGTTCACAGGGGCATACCGGCAGTAAACAGGCTGTTGGAGAGGAAATGAGGACGACAAAGGAGAATCGTAGTGACTAGGAACCCAATCTGCAGGAGCCACCCGCACACCTGGTCCACTGGGCCAGGGCCCACTGCCGCCTCGTATTGCCAGACCCCGCTCCTGTCTCCACCGCACCCCCTTCTTCAACATTGGCCTGGGTCTTTACGTCGCCATCCCCTGTTGAGACCTACAGACCTCGCAGCCGCTGAATTGTATAGGTTCGCCCGGCTCCCAAGACGATTCGGCGGCTCCACACGCCTCACTGAGCTGCGCCAGCCACCGTACACGAGGTCGCGGCGCGTACGTGACGTCACTGGAGTGCGACGCTCCCGCACTAGGAATATGGCTCTTGCACAGCCAATGCGGGTCGCGTCTTTCGCCTCCCGGTTACTCCTGGTTCCCAGGCGGGAGCTGGCATTGGGCGATCCCGACGAACCCCTGCCAGTGGTGCGTATTCCGCGGGCCCTACAGCGGCGGCACGAACAGCCACAGAGCAGGCGTCGGAGTCCCCCGCGACCAGTACTTGTGAGACCTGGACCACTGCTAGTCTCGGCGCGGAGGCCAGAGTTGAACCAGCCCGCACGCCTCACACTGGGTCGTTGGGAGTGTGCGCCGCTCGCCTCACGTGGATGGAGGCACCGGCGCTCACATCGAGATCATTTCTCCATCGAGCGCGCACAACACGAGCCGCCAGCGCTGCGGAACCTCTCGTCTGGGTGCAGCTTCGAGGACCTAGGTCTGGATCCCCGTCTACTGCATGCACTACAGAAGGCTGTGCCCGAAATAGTTCGGCCCACAACCGTGCAGTCAAGCACCATCCCCCCACTGCTTCGTGGTCGCCATGTCCTTTGCGCCGCGGAAACCGGCAGTGGCAAGACTCTCGGCTACCTACTACCGCTGCTGCAACGGCTCATGGGCCAGCCACTCCTGGACTCCCACCGTATCCCCACACCCCGAGGACTGGTCCTTGTGCCTTCGCGAGAATTAGCCGAGCAGGTACAGGCTGTGGCCCAGTCGTTGGGCAGCTCCTTGGGCCTGCAGGTGCAGGAGCTAGGGGGAGGCCATGGCATGGGGAGAATCAGGGTGCAACTGACGAAGCAGCCCTCAGCAGATGTGCTAGTCGCCACTCCAGGAGCTCTGTGGAAGGCCCTGAAAGGTCAACTAGTCAGCCTGGAGCAGCTCTCCTTCATGGTGTTGGATGAGGCAGACACGCTGTTGGATGAAAGCTTTCTAGAACTGGTGGACTACATCTTGGGAAAGAGCCATATAGCCGAAGGCCCAGCTGACTTAGATGACTTTTTCAGTCCCAAAGCTCAGTTAGTGCTGGTGGGAGCCACCTTTCCTGAAGGTGTAGAGCAGTTGCTGAGTAATGTCACCAACCCAGAGTCTGTAACCACCATCACCAGTACCAGGCTTCACTGTATCATGCCTCATGTCAGGCAGACATTTATGAGGTTGAAAGGAGCAGACAAAGTGACAGAGTTGGTGCAGATCCTCAAACAGCATAACAAAAAAGACAAGACTGGACCCTCTGGAACTGTCCTAGTGTTTTGTAACAGCTCCAGCACTGTGAACTGGCTAGGATATATTTTAGATGACCACAAAATCCAACACTTACGGCTACAGGGGGAAATGCCAGCTTCAATGAGGGCAGGTATCTTTCAGCGTTTTCAGAAGGGCTCCCAAAACATACTTCTTTGCACAGACATAGCTTCTCGGGGCCTGGACAGCACCCATGTGGAGCTAGTTGTCAATTATGATTTCCCCCTCACACTGCAGGATTATATCCACAGAGCAGGGAGAGTGGGACGTGTGGGAAGTGCTGTGCCAGGTGCGGTCATGAGCTTTGTGACCCATCCCTGGGATGTGAGCCTGGTTCAGAAGATTGAGCTGGCAGCTCGTCGAAGGAGAAGCCTTCCAGGACTAGCGTCCTCAGTGAGAGAGCCTTTGCCTCAGCAACCCTGATTTGGGCTGGCTTAAGTGTGATGCTCAAGCAGTGATCTTTCTCTGTGTCCTGGGTAGGTGAACACACTTGTTAGAACAAGGTGTTGGGTTTGTCTTGTTGCCTGCCTGAGGGCATGGTGAGCTGCTTGTGGCTTTGAAAGGTAAACTGTTGGCCGGAGTTGGAGGGTTGTCTTTCACTTGACACAAGAAAACTAAAATGGATTTTGGATTTTTATTTTGTATTGTGTTGTGATTTCTAAAAATCAATGATCTTTATATGGGCTTCCTTTGCAATAATTACAATCAGAAGAATTCAGTGGATTCTGAGCATTCCCACTCCAAACCACCACATTTTGGGTCAAATGCTCTTTGGTTGTGGGGTTTCTTTTTTCTGTTATGGGGGTTTTTTTTGGAGGGGGGGTTGTTTTGATTTGTTTGTTTTGTGATGATGGGATTGATTCCAGAGCTGCAGGTATGTGAGGCCAACACTACCACCAAGTAATAACCCCAGCCTAATTGCCACCTTAAAGCTGGAGAATGAAATGATAAGGTTGTCATTTTATATGTTGTCATTTTGTCAAGAACATGTTTTGAATTTCACGTTAAAATAAGTCTGTCATTCCCACCTTGTAAAATCACTAGAGATGCTCATTTTGCCTTGGACATATTGAACATCATTCCCAGGGTTGACAAACCCTAGGAAATGCGATAAGCTTTTCTCAAACTTGATGAGCTTATTTCCCCATTACTATCAACTACAAATCTAGAGCCCCAAGATAAACAATTTCAAGCCCCACTGTTGAGCGCAGTTCCTCTTTACTACTTGTATGACCTTGAGTAGGCCCCTTTACCTCTTCTTTTTTGAGACATCAGTTGTAAAAACAGGAAGGTTCTTTTTTGAATTCGCTTTTTTTGGGGGAGTGGGTGCTGGGGATTGAACTCAGGGCCTTGTGCTTTTGCTAGCCAAGCATTCCACCACTGAGCTAAATCCCCAACCTCTTAATTTGCTTTTGAGACAGAGTCTCACTATATAGTGCAGGCTGGCCTTGAACTCACTACTGTATGAAGCTCAGGCTGGCTTGAACTCATGGTAATCCTCCTACCTCAGCATCCTGAGTGCTGGGATTATAAGTGTGCCACTATGCCTGGCAAATATAATTCTGTGGATGTATACATGGGCAGAATAAGGCTAAGGAAGTCTTTGTTTTTATTTCTTCCTAATTGTCTTTCCTCTGTATATGTTGAAATCTCATTTAGGCTTCAGGCCCACCTCCAAGGAGTTGTCCCCTGACCCCCTAATCCACTTGATTCTACTTTCCAACTGTGGTATACATAGGGTCAAGAGCCATACAAACTGTCTTAGGTTAATCTTGGTTCTGTCCGATCTCAGAATTTGGGATTCTTTTGCTGCACTGTGCTCACTGGGGATGTGCCCACCTACAGGTATGCTCATACTTGATGAGGATATGAGTAAGGAAGCAAAGTAGGAAGGCCCAGGTAGGGTTCTTCTGCCTTCTCCCTGCTCTCCAACAAACACCGAGGGCCTGAAGCCTGCCTGCCTGTCAACTCACAGATTCCAAACATGACCTCATTGAGTGATGACATCACAGGCCTCCTGATTTCCATGGCACCTGATTTTTGAGTGACTTAAATGTGAGGCTGCAGCAGGGGTCTTTCTCAAGATCCTGGGTGGGTAAGCACCTTTGTTAGTAGAAGGCATTAGTCTAACCTGTCACCCCTCTAAGTTGCTTTGAAGAAGGTGTTGGCCAGTATTGGAGGGTAGTCACATGAAAACTGAAGTGGATTTTGGATTTTGACTCTGTATCATGTTGGGATCTATAGCAATAAATGATCTTTTCCTGAGATGCCATCACTGGTCATGAGTAGGACCGAGAGCCTAGTGTTCTATCAGGGACCTAGAAGGTTCCTGCTCAACATGTAGGCTAGGAAGGTTCATCTCTGGACAAATGTTTAGAAAGGCCCAAATTGTTACCAATTTATCCTTGCACTTTGGGCCACAAGATACTTACTTCATACCTGTGTGCAACTGAGGCTTTTTTTTTTTTTTTAGCTGGGGCTCGAACTCAGGGCCTTATACTTGCAAGGCAAGCACTCTAACTGCTGAGCTAAATCCCGGCCCTATTGAGGCATTTATAGTTACAGTTATTCACAAGGAGCTGGGAGGGTGGCTCAACCCAGAAGTAACTCTAGACTGGGCAGTTTAGTAAAATCCATTGTTAAAAACTGCTTCCTGTAATCTGAGTGCTCCAGAGGCTGAGGCAGGAGGATTAGTGCAAGTTCAATGCCAGCCTGGGCTACATAGTACGTTCAAAGTCAACCTGAACTACACAGCAAGACCTTGTCTCAAAAAACAAAATAAAAATGCTTCCTTAGGCCCTTTCATTAGAGGACTCTAAGCAAAATTAAATTTTTTCTTGGAGCACCTTGAACTTCCTTCTCAGAACAGGTCACCTTCAATTGTGCTGAGCTTGTCCTCACATTACTATGAGACATAAAACTGGAGGCCCAACACAAACATCACTAAGCCCTATTGTTGAGAAGTCCTTTCTACTACATGTGTGACCTTGGGCCAGCCCCTGAACCTCTTAGCTTTTTCGAGATCACAGTTATAAAAACTAACATTCTAGGAATGTGCCCTTGATGAAGAACAAGTTCAAGAAGAGGCTGTCCTTTTTATTCTTCCCCACTAGAATGTCTTTACATATATGCAAATCTCATTTCTGCTTCAGGCCTATCTCCAAAGAGCCTTCCCTGATACACTAATCAACCCAGATCAGTACTTTGCAACTGTTGAATGCTTAAGGTCAAGCCACATAACCTGCATCTTAGGTTAAATTTGATTCTCTGACTCATCTCAGAATTTAGGATTCTCTTGCCCTCCTATGGTCACTATAGCTGTGCCAAACCAGAGGTGTGCTCTGCGGAAGGTGACTACTTGAAGATGCAGGTAGGAAGAAGAAAAAGGAAAACCCAGGTTTTCCTCTACCTTGTCCCTCCTCTCTCCACCAAACACTAAGGGGCTGAAGCCTGTCCATCAACACTTACATTCTCTGTATGACCTAGGTAGTGGTGACATCATGGGTCTCCTGGTTTTCATGCCAGGGAACTACTCAAACCTGGGGAAACATCCGTACCATTTCCTACTAGAAATCAGTCTGTAAGATGCCTAGAAGAGAGTGTTGGAGAGCAATTTCTATTTTCACATTAACTTATTATCTATCTACTTATTAACTACTTATTCACTTATCCCCTGGGAGTGAGTACAGCAAGTAAGCCTGGTCTAGGCATCTCTAAAAGAGGCAATAATGTACACACAACATTATGGACTATCACGCGTGTTCCTTTGTACTTTCCCACTACACTTCAAAACTTCCCCAGTCACAAATAGGACCAGTGGCCTGGTGTCCACTCAGGGACTCATGGTGTTCCTAGTCACTGCTGAAGACAAATACATGTCATCCCTGTGCAAAGGATTATAAATACACTATCATTATCATTTTAGCCTTCTTTGGGCTACAAGAATCTTCCTTCATAAAAAAAAAAAAAGAAGAAGTTTCCTTCATAACTAAGTACAGTGGCACCAATCTATCCTCTCAGTGACTTAGGGAGCTGAGGCAGGAGGATCACATTAGCCTCAACACCAGCCTGCAAAATATAGTGAGACCACATTGGAAAAAAAAGAAAGTTTTCTCAGACTCTTTCTTGATTAGAACCATAGCAAAGCCAAGTGTGCTTTGTTGTCATCCTATAAGTAGAGAAATTTAAGGCAGGGCTGTAAAGGCCTCCCAGGAATCTCACCTTGAGGCTCAGTCCTCTGTACCATGTTGTCTGTCATGAAGACACACTTATGCTCAGTCACATCCCAGTCTCAACTACTAACAACTAGGGAAATGGTGTCACACAGCAGGGAAAGAATAGCCTGAGAAAGATAAAATACTAAGATTGGAGAGCTCAGGACAAAGCATCCCAGGAAGTTGGGATGATGGGAGAAAGAGCTTTGGGTCTAATCTTCATACCCATAGACTAAGGAGGTCCCAATTTCAATTATTTGAGATCCTTCTGTTTCAATCAGAATGAAAAAAATGTTCTGGTCAATAGCTGCTGTTGATTCTACAGAAGCCAAGAGCTTTTACAATAAACATCCCTCCCAAGGAAGCCTATAGAAGTAACAGGCAAAGGCTGTCTTTGAAATGCCAAGTAGATATGATTTCAGCGAGGAAGGTGTGTGAGAGAGATAGGTCCAAGCAGCAAAGTGGAAAAAGCTAGCTTTCTTTCTAGCAGGAGTACTGCCCACAGCTTCTCCCATACCCTGTTACTCTCACATTCTCTACCAAGAAAGTGGAGAAGTCCAGGTGGGTTCGCACGGGGAAACACTGCTTGGTCAGAGGCTTCTGGACCTGTGATGATGCTTCCATTGCCACATCAGCAAGGCTGAACCTGGGAAGGCCCAGTGAAAGGCACTATGGGAATGATGTCTACATCACTCCAGCAAAGCCTGAAACTAAGAAGCCAGAACCCAGATGGGCTCCCAAGAATTTCAAGCTATTGCAGAAGATGACCAAGACCTAAGTTATTCTGGCCCCCCAAATCGCCACTTAAACATTGGTGACAGGGCCCAGTGGCTTGCTGGCTGAGCCACTATGTTGAACAGATGAACCCTGGACAGCCTAAAAGCAAATGCCTCTTCCTCAGTAATCTCCACTGTCTGCCACTGAAGATAGATACTCAGTCATTCTTCCTGAGCCTTCCTCAGCCAGAAGTGCACCTACCATGTCAGTTGTCTATGGGAAAAGAGACAGAAACTGGGGTTTGAAAGAAGAATTGCTTTGATCATCTCAGGATGGAAGCCCAACTGAAAGAAGACATGACTGCCCTCTACTCATCCCCCTATAGTCTCTTTTTGGGCATAAGAAACAACAGTCTGCACTCTGTAAGCCAAGGAGGGGGTCAAGGGTAAAGTAGTATAACTGGGGACTGATATACCAGGTGGGCTTCTTCGCTGATCATTGCCAGCACCACCAGCACAAATCAGGATGGTCTAGGCTTCTTCAAACTGGAGAAAGTAAGCAGAAGCTACACAGGGAGTCTCCTGCCTGGGACTTCAGGTGGCAAAATAAAGAGCCACTGGGGCAAGAATGGCAGGGAAACCACCACCTTGTGATAAAAGGAACACCACTTTGCGGCTTTTATGTGCCTTTTTCCGCAGTCCTTTGCCCAGAGGGGCTCCTACAGCTCAAGAAAATTATTTTCTGTAACCATTTTTACTGGAAATCCCTCTGGCAAAGGCTGGAACCTCAAACCTCTGGTTCCCTTGAAATCCATTTCTACACAGGGAGCTGCTTTTCTAAGGTCTTCTGCTTTCAAAAAAGGAAAAGCTCCTGAGGGAATTTCTAACCATTTTGTACCTATGATATGCCTATGTGAAACTGGGCTAGACCCAAGCTAGTTCTTCAAGAAATGGAATGGGTTTGGGGATTTAGCTCAAGTGGTAGAGTTCTTATCTAGCAAGTACAAGGCCCTAAGTTTGATCCCTAGTACAAAAAAAAAAAAAAGTGGGAGCCCAGGCTAACGGTGTGACTCAGTGGTAGAGCCTGTGCTTAGCCTGGGTGAGACCCTGTGTTCAGTGTCGAACATCATAAAAAGAAGAGCCTGTTGAGTGCCTCTGTAAGTGTGTTGGTGTGAGTGATTGGGGTGTGTGTGCGTGCGTGCGTGTGTGTGTGTGTGTTAGGAAAAGAGAAACAAGACTAGGAAGATATTGGACCATTTACTAGTCTACCCATTTATCTGTCCACGAGTACTGTATTTATTAAGCACCTGTTACATATCAGCCACTGAACTGTTTGCCTGAGATACCTTTAAGTATGAGATAATCAAAGCTCCTCTCCTTAAAGCACCCACCAGCTAAAGGACGTCATACAAAATACAATTTCAGA